>ML262993.1:0-90298 GCA_005239495.1 Nicotiana undulata
GGTTACTATATTTGACAACGATCGCTTACCCTATTTTAAGGTGTAAATTGAGCGTATCAGAGATCCATGACTACTATATTCCATGATATGATTCATAAGGAAATCGAGGTACATGTGGAAGACGTCATCATCAAATCAAAGAAAGCTGCTGATCACATGGAAGATTTGAGAATGTTCTTCAACAGGTTAAGGAAATACAATCTGAAACTTAACCCCGCAAAGTGTGCGTTCAGGGTTCCTGCTGGCAAGCTGCTAGGGTTCATTTTCAGTCGTTGAGGAATAGAGCTAGATCCATCGAAGGTCAAAGCCATCCAAGAATTGTCGCCACCAAGGAACAAAAAGGATGTTATGAGTTTTCTGGGAAGGCTCAATTATATAAGCCGGTTCATAGCCCAGGCTATCGTCATTTGTGAACCAATTTTCAAAATGCTAAGAAAGGATGCTGCCACCAAATGGACCGAGGATTGTCAGAAGGCCTTCGACAGAATCAAAGAGTACCTCTCAACACCACTAGTCTTGGTACCCCCAGATCCGGGTAAACCCCTATTACTCTACCTGGCCGTATTAGATGGGTCTTTTGGTTGCGTTCTCGGGCAACATGACGAAAGAGGGAGGAAATAGCAAGCACTTTATTACCTCAGCAAGAATTTTACTCCATATGAGGCCCGATAGTCCCTATTAGAATGCACCTGTTGTGCTTTGACTTGGGTCGCACAGAAGCTGAGACATTATTTCTGTGCCTACACAACGTACCTCATATCAAGGATGGATCCGCTAAAGTACATCTTTCAGAAGCCCATGCCCACTGGCAAGCTAGCTAAATGGCAGATCCTGTTAAGTGAGTTCGACATCATTTACGTAACTCAGAAGGCAGTTAAGGGACAAGCATTAGCCGATCATCTTGCTGAGAATCCTGTGGACGGAAAATACGAACCTTTGAAAACATATTTCCCCGATGAGGAAGTATCATTCGTCGGAGAGGACATTGCAGAATCCTACGACGGTTGGTGGATGTTCTTTGATGGGGCCGCAAACTTCAAAGGCGTGGGTATTGGAGCAATCATAATTTCAGAAACTAGTCAGCATTACCCGGTATCCGCCAAGCTCAGATTCCCATGCACCAACAATATGGCTGAATATGAGGCCTGCATCCTTGGGCTCAATTTTGCCATCGACATGAATGTTCAGGAATTATTAGTGATCGGTGATTCTGACTTATTGATACACCAAGTCCAAGGGGAATGGGCGACCAAGAATTCCAAGATTCTTCCATACCTACATCGTGTGCAGGAATTGAGAAGGAGGTTCACAAAAATTGAATTCCGGCACGTTCCCAGAATCCAGAATGAGTTCGCCGACGCACTGGCCACCTTGTCATTTATGATCCAGCATCCAGATAAGAACTTCATTGACCCTATCCCGGTGGGGATTCACAATCAGCCGGCCTACTGTGCCCACGTTGAAGAAAAAGCAGACGGAAAGCCTTGGTTTCATGACATTAAGGAGTACTTGGCAGAGGGAGAGTACCCAGAACTTGCAAACGCTACTCAAAAGCGCACTCTTCGAAGGTTATCAAACAACTTCTTTCACAGCGGAGGAATCCTATATAGGAGGACTCCCGATCTAGTTTTATTAAGATGTGTCGAGGCAAAGGAAGCGACGAAGCTGTTGGAGGAAATACATGCTGGTACATACGATCCTCATATGAACGGGTTTGTTCTAGCAAAGAAGATACTTCGGGCTGGTTATTTCTGGATGACCATGGAAACAGACTGCATCCAGTATGTCCACAAATGCCATCGATGTCAAATACATGGGGATATGATAAAGGTACCTCCTAGTGAGCTTAATGCAACAAGTTCACCCTTGTCCTTCGCCGCTTGGGGCATGGATGTCGTTAGACCAATCAAGCCTGCAGCCTCCAATGGACACAGATTCATTTTGGTTTCCATTGACTATTTCACCAAATGGGTCGAAGCAGCATCTTACAAAGCAGTTACTAAGAATGTAGTAGCCGATTTTGTCCGCGACCGCATTGTTTGTTGGTTTGGAGTTCCAGAGTCAATCATCACCGATAATGGTTCCAATCTCAACAGTGATTTGGTGAGAGTAATGTGTGAAACCTTCAAGATCAAGCATAGGAATTCTACAGCATACAAACCTCAAATAAACGGAGTCGTTGAGGCTGCCAACAATAACATTAAGAAGATATTGAGAAAAATGATAGAGAAGCACAAGCAGTGGCATGAGACATTATCATTTGCTCTATTGGGGTATCGCACCATGGTTCGCACATCAACCGGGGAAACTCCTTACATGTTGGTATACGGTACAGAAGTCGTCATTCCTGATGAAGTTGAAATTCCCTCTTTGAGAATCATACAAGAATCCAAGCTCAGCGACGCCAAATGGGTAAGAAGCCGCTATGAGCAATTGGCCATCATAGACGGAAAGAGAATGAACGCGGTTTGTCATGGTCAGCTATATAAGAATAGAATGATCCGAGCCTTCAACAAAAAGTCAAACCAAGACGATTCACACTGGGGCAGCTGGTGTTAAAGAAAATCTTTCCTCATCAAGACGAAGCCAAAGGGAAATTCTCTCCCAATTGGCAAGGCCTGTACATGGTTCACCGAGTGCTAACAGGAGGATCACTCATACTGGCAGAAATGGATGGAGAAATTTGGCCTAAACCAATCAATTCAGACGCATTCAAGCGCTACTATGTGTAATCATTATGCTTCTATCAATGCTGTAATTGAACTACGCCTGACCTGATTCCCGTTTAAGAGGGGATACGTAGGCAACCCTATGGGTTCTGTCATATTTTAATAATTTTTTTTTCATTCCCCCCCACAAATGGAAACTGGGGCAGAATTTTGAGGAGGGACCTCAAAATTCCGAAGCAAGTTCAGCCGAGCATCGCACCAGTAATAGCCAGAATCCTTCACCCATCAAACTGGGGCAAAATGTTGAGGAGGACCCTCAAATCTCCGCAGCAAGAGAGGTTTCAATGTCTTGAACCGCGTCATGGTCGTCGATTCATCCAAAGAAAACTATTATTTTCTATATGTTATATCATATTTTATAAAACCATGCATATTTATTTCTCAAAAAACAGTTTGTTTTAGCAACGCTACCCCTGTGGTACAAGCAAAGTCATCATCATCAAGCAGATAGGCCGATCCAAGCTAGCTGGGATACGAACTAACCCTTCCCTCTACAGAACTCACGATTTTTCTTTGGATGCAGGCACAAATACGGCGAAAGCCCAAGACATCCCATTACCCCCACAAGACGCATATTTCTCAAGGATACACTCTCGAATTCATTGCACATGCCAACGCTTACTACTATCATTATCGCAAACAACGCTTCATTCACAACAATCGTATCGCCAAATTTATCATCAACTAAGAATTCTTACTGTCATTTTATTTTCTCGCATTGCATAAGGCTACCACTCCGCCTTCCGAGGTTAAGCTCTACCTCCCCTGCATTCGCATTTTTTGCATAAGGCTACCGTTCTGCCTTTCGAGACTAACCACTGTCTCCCTGCATTTTCTTGCATTGCATAAGGCTACCATTCTGCCTTCCGAGGTTAAGCTCTACCTCCCCTACATTCGCATTTTTGCATAAGGCTATCGTTCTGCCTTCCGAGACTAAGCAATGTCTCCCTGCATTTTCTTGCATTGCATAAGGCTACCATTCTGCCTTCCGAGGTTAAGCTCTACCTCCCCTACATTCGCATTTTTGCATAAGGCTATCGTTCTGCCTTCCGAGACTAAGCAATGTCTCCCTGCATTTTCTCGCACTGCATTAGGCTATCATTCTGCCATCCGAGGTTAAGCTCTACCTCCCTTGAATTCGCATATTTGCATAAGGCTACTGTTCTGCCTTCCGAGGCTGAGCATTGTCTCTCTGCATTTTTCTCACATTGCATAAGGCTAACTTTCTACCTTCCGAGACTAAGAGTTGTCTCTCTTTGCATTCACATTTGCGTAAGTCTAACTTTTTGCCTTCCGAGGTTAAGCTCTACCTCCATCTGCATTTACTTCTTTCATAAGGCTATTCATCCTTCCGAGGTTCTACGCTACATCTCTCCGCATTTTACTTTACGCAAAGCTCCTTTCTACCGTTTCAAAGCAGTCACCTTTCGTTACGTTATTTATTTACGCCTTCTTCGGGATAAGATTTGCCCACTTTGTTTTCGCAAATCGCAAGACTAAGATCTGTCTTGCCAACATCATACTACTACATTCTTCATGGGCTGAAATATCGCCAACTTGTCCAAAGCCGTCATCGTTCGGAGGCACCATCCGCATGGCCCGAGAACATCATTTCATAGCCTGCGGATCTCTTATATTCAACTTGCATATCATTATTCAAAGGCATAATGGTTAGAAGGAACCATCCTCATGGCCCGAGAACATCACCATAGCTCGCGAATCCCGCACTAAGCGATTCATGGCCCAGGACATCATGGTCTAAGGACATCATCTTAATGGTCCAAAGACATCATTCATAGTCCGACGGGAACTTGCATAATGTTTATATTATGCACAATATACGTTTGTTCTTTATCTGCAGGTAACCCGGCCGGAATAGCCAACCAGGCAGGAACAGACCGTTCCAGTTCTCCGACATCGTCCCCCGTAAGAACTTCATACTCTTACCCTACCATGCACCTTGTGTCCATTCTTGTGAAACATCATCGGTATACTTCGCCGATGATTCCGGAACTACATACGACCTGATTCCTATAAAACAAGGGATACGTATGCAGCTCAGAAACCAGGGTGCGGCCGAATTCTATCCCACAGTTTTATCTCGGTCAAAATTGGCCATCATATCTTTACCCGACAACTCTTACATCCTTCCCGGGTAAAGAGGGGCAGATGTTGATACCCAATTTTTCCTCAAATTATTTTCAAATTTGTATATAAGCTTTCAAAATCACTCTTTGCAATAATGAGTATTTTTTCTAATTGTTCCATATTTTTATCTAAATTATTTCCCTATTTATTTAATACTTCATATTTTAATAATTCATAAATTGTGCTCTAAAATAAATTTCAAAATACTTTCCAGTTCAGTACGTCATTTATAATCACTTGTTATTTATTAAAATCTAATTATTTCGTAAATTGGCCAATTGTGTCTTATTTAATTTCAATTACGATAATTTTGCAACTATAGCCTAATTGCACATTTTAAGCTATTTTAATTCGATAATTATTCATTGTTTGTATTTAATATCATTTAATTACCTTAATTTCATTAATTTAAACTCAGTTTCATTTTTTATATAATTATTAGATGTTTTATTAATTAATTAACTATTTTTATTGGGTATTTAACATCTAGCCTATCTTCATTTAAAATCTAACCACATTTCAAACCCAACCCATTAACCCAATTAAAATACCCAAACCAAAATCCAACTCATACCCGACCCAATCCCCATTCAATCTGAGCCGTTTATCAAACGAGATCAACGGCCCAGATAATTACTTGCCTTAATTAATATAACCTACCCCCTCCCCGTCTCTCATTTTCCCATCTCACTCTCTCTCTCTCTCTTCTCGACCTTTCTCCCCCATTATCTCTCTAGAACTTTCTGGCCGTTTGTCTTCTCCGATGGTCCAACCTTCACCACCGGCCACCTCCAGGTTCACCTCCTTCAACCACTGGCCACCATGAAGCCACATCTCCCCGGCTACTTCATCTCTGAGTCCCTTTGAAAGCTTCAACCATGCCAAAATAGCCATGGAAGCTCATGCCTAGGCATTTCCGGCCTTCTCCGGTGAGGTTTGACTCAGTGGTGTTCCAGATACCACCATCTCTGAGCATTACTACAGGTTTTCCGATAATCTATGGTTTCTAAACCCTAGCTCTAACCCTTCGACTTCTTTTAAGATCTGCAACAGATCTATGTTTATCTCGATGATTCTCACCTATGTTTTCTTAAAACCTGATGTTTTGCAAACTATTTCCCTTTTTTTGCTTTTAAAAACTAGGGTTCTAGAACCCTTCTTTTAAGGCGGTTTAACTCCTGATTTCTTAAGTATTATCTTATAATTTTTCCTGTGTTTTCCTGTTTATTCAAAGTCTTTACTTGGTTGTTTGATTCTTTTGCTAAGATCCTAAAACCTTTAGTCGAAACCCTAGTTTCTGACTTGCTTTCGATATATATGTTTACTTGCTCCATTTGCTTGTTGTGTTCTCCTGAGTATGCTTCGATTGATTCTGATTTTTGCTGGTATACTAGGGTCCCAATTCGATTTTGCATGCTTATACTCTGCTTATATGTTCGTTCATGGAATGTGTCCTTTAATATCAGTATTGTTAACGTTTGACTCCTTAATTTCCTGTGATTGATTTCCTTTGATTGATTCCTTGTGATATTCTTTACACTACTGATTATTTCTCTTGCTTATTTTACAACTAATTGTACGGTTTGGCTATTACCTTAATTGAACCTTCCTGTACCTGCCCCAATTCCCTACTATGTCCTTGTTATTCTTTCCTTATTTACATGTTTTTGACCGTGTGAAGTGACTCCTTAACTAAAGGGGTCTTTTGATCCTTACTCTTTATTAAGTTATTATTACCAAATTACATGGATCGTTTCCTTATTTGTCCTGTATTGATTATTCATGCCCTATATGCTACTGATTCTCAATATTTTGCGAATTGACTAATTGATTTCATAGTCCTTTAATTACTGCTGGACTTGATTATTACCTTATTTCACTACTGCTTTGAAAGCTATAAATACTCTTACTCTTTCATTTAACTGAGAGGTCGAACATTGCTCAACTCTCTCTATACTACTCTCTAGTGCCCTGTTTCTCTTGGCTTACTCTCTTGTCTCTATTGTTACTCTTTGCTGCCTACTATTAGCCGGCTGCTAAGCCAAGGCTATATTGTGCTATTTGCTACCCTCTGCTGCTGCTCTTTACTTGCATCACTGGTATGTCATGATTAACTTTTCAAAACCCTGAACCAATGTGTTTATTCATATTTCAGCATGCTATGTTCTTAATTGTCCTCTATCAATGCTTCTAGTGTTTTACATACAATTGATACATGTTTGCCTGTGATACTTGTCATGCCTGCTCTTTACCTGTTTGTGATTAAGTCAACACAGTTATGGTCTTTACTTACCCTTGTGTGCATCTGTAAGCCATCTCTTTCCTGTTAAATTTTCATGTGTCCATGATCCTGCTAAACCTTTATCTATTATTATTTACTCTACTTATGACTTGACTTGTATGACTATCACTTGCTCTTAGTCTCACCTACTGTAGTCACTATCTACTATCATGCCTATACTTGGTTGCCCTAATTTGTGCAGCTACGCTTAAGTTCATGTATCTTTGTGTGTCACTATGTGAGTAATTTATCCCCTCTACCCCATAGCCCCTATGTGTAACTCTATACTGTCTAAGGTTTCCAGTTGTCTTTAAAAAACAAATCTCCAGTTCTGAAAAATCTTTTAAACTACTTTTTCCTACACTTCACACAATTCCTAGACTTTTAGGTTCCACCCCCTCAGTGTGTGCATCGGTTAGGGACCATGAGTTCCCTATGAACCTTGAGAGACTGATATAGGGTACTCTACGCACTTGTTTAACCATGGGCATTTGCTGGGTGCTGGTATTGGCTAGGGCCCTCACCAAGGCCTTTGGGAGCTTTGCCGCACCTAGGTTGATGTAAGATTGAAAAGGGTGAGTCTGGAAGATTGGGCCTGATTGAAGGATCACTATAGAATAACTTCTTATTTTCCTTTTTCATTATTGTAATTCATTTATTATGGTATGTAATAATTTGTAAACGAATGATTGGGGTTGGATAGTGAATATGGGGGTTATGCATGCCTAGCTTAGGTAATGGGTAGAAAACATGCTTATAGGACCTTACTTACTTATTTGTGCATTAGATAACATGCATAGGACATGCATTTCACAAATTAGAAATCCTGTTTTATGACTTTCACTTTCAGCATGTAATCACACTGATCTCCTAATTCTGATCAGTTAATAACAAGCGAAATCAACTGCATAAGGTCATCGCTGCATTTGCATCCTAGAAACCATGTTTTAGGAACTCCTACGTGCATTAGATATCATGTTGCTTAGGATCTTCCACTTGTTTGAGTTGCAATCGTTAAAATGTCTAACTAGCCTGCTTAATCTAATAATCCTGTAAAATATGGTTAATTTGTTTGAAACGTTTTCTGCAAGTATATATCCCTTAAAAACGGACTTAAATATGCATGTTCACCCTTTGATATAATTAGGCAATATAGGCGACGCCTAGGCAAACTTTAGGCCTAATGCGTATTGAGATTAATTAATTGTGTTTAGAACAGATCAGTCCCTTTAAACATTTTACTTCCTGCTGCTTGCCTTCTTATTTTACCTCTTTGAAGTCATTTTGCTCTTGCTCTATTTTTTTTTTAAAAAGAGTCTTGAAATTGTGTATTTGCTTCCCCTAGGGCTCTCGAATTTTTGTACTGTTATGTTTTATATTTCTGGGTTTTCAAAGATACTTCCCCCTGCTAAAAAATCGTGCCACTTCGAATCTTTACTCTGAACATTTCAAAGCTACTGTAGTTTTGATACTATTTGTCACTCCTTTACTGCAATTACCTATAACTACTGTTATATGTTAAGCTATTGTATTCTGGTCACTTATCACTATTTTACTTCAAAAAATAGACTTCAATGATTTCCTGCTATGTTTTCCTGAAAGCTTTAAATCATTGTACTTCTAAGTTTTTACCATTACCTTTAACGGCTATAAATCTGAAAGTCAGCTATTTTGAATCACTCAACCTCGATTAAATCCTCTGCCTTCATTAAGTTTTCCAAATAAGATTCTCCTTGCGATTTACTGTTTTACTCAAAATTCCTATTTTAAACTCCTATCATTGAGACTTTAAGTGTGTTTGAGACGTGCCAATTATATGTCTACCTGTGGAGGGATCTATGAGCCTTTATTTGTCCCCATGTGTTCCTTCATATGGGCAGTCCTACTTGTTGTGCATGTCGCTTAGTATTTTGTCCTTTAAATCTAAGGGTTCAGCCTAGTTCTTGCCTTGTAGGATTAGTAGTCCTAAACACCCTCCAAGACTTATAGGATGGGACAGGTAATGGCACGCAATAAGCATTCGTGACCAACACACGCATTTTAATAACCTTACGGGGAGGGAAGGGTAGAATATGGATATGATGACCGGTGAGCTAATACCACGTGTATCCGCCTCTTCGAGGTGTGACATACCGAGTATTGCATTGAAGTGATCCGTATTACTTTAAACTTATGACAATTCTTTTGTTTATGATATTCCAAAACCTTTAAAGATTTTATATTTGTTTAAAATCCCCTCTTATGTGAACCATATTTGTTACTTGCTCACCGTCCAAATTCACAAAACTTATTTGCTAGGACCAACAGTTGTGAATCTTTAGGGCTGCCTAATACCTTCCCCTTGGAATAATTTCAAGCCCTTACTCAATCTCTAGTAACGCGAACTAGTTCATGAGTTATCAACTCTAGGTGCCCTAACGCACCATAAAAATCGTTAGGTGGCGACTCTTCCTTAAACCTTTTCCTTTAAGGAGTTGTCCAGAATGTCATCAACCCGATCTCTCCATACCTAACCCGTGCGATAGCAAAAGGGGGGCGTGACACCTGGCTGGGTGTTCCTAGACGGATTTCCTACAAATGAATAACAAGTATATATTTTGCGTAATTTAAACATGATGCAAGTTCCCATTGGACTATGAATGTTGTCTTTGGACGGTTGAGGATGACGTCCTTAGACAATGATGTCCTGGGCCATGAATCGCTTGATGTGGGATTCGCAGGCTATGAAATGATGTTCTCGGGCCATGAAGATGGTGCCTCCGAACCATGATGCCTTTGAATAATGATATGCAAACTGATAAAAGAGATCCTTAGGTCATGAAATGATGTTCACGGGGCATGAAGATGGTGCCTCCGAACGATGACGCCTTTGGATAGGTTGGCGATATTTCAGCCCATGAAAATGAAATAGTATGATGCTAACAAGACAAAGCTTAGTCTTGCGAATTAAAGGGGCACAGCTTAGCCCGAAAGGAAGCGAAGTAAATAATGACATAGACAGTGATTGCTTTGAAAAGTAAATGGGAGGCAGCAGTAGCCTCGGAAGGCAGGATAGTAGCCTTATGAAAATGCAGATGGAGGTAGCGTTTAACCTCAGAAGGCAGAATAGTAGCCTTATTCAAGAAATAAATGCAGATGCAGATGGAGACTTTGTTTAGTCTCGAAAGGCATAAAGGTAGCCTTATGCAGTGCAGATGCAGATGGAGGTAGCGTTTAACTTCGGAAGGCAGAATAGTAGCCTTATGCAAGAAATAAATGCAGATGCAGATGGAGACAACGTTTAGTCTCGGAAGGTAGAAAGGTAGCCTTATGCAATGCAGATGCAGATTGAGGTAGCGTTTAACCCAGAAGGCCGAAAGGTAGACTTATGCAATGGAGATGCAGATGGAGACATCGTTTAGTCTTGGAAGGCAGAAAGGTAGCCTTATGCGATGCAGATGCAGATGGCGACAGCGTTTAGTCTCGGAAGGCAGAAAGGTAGCCTTATGCAATGCAGATGCAGATGGAGACAACGTTTAGTCTTGGAAGGCAAAAAGGTAGCCTTATGCAATGCAGATGCAGATGGAGACAGCGTTTAGTCTCAGAAGGCAGAAAAGTAGCCTTATGCAATGCAGATACGGATGGAGAAAGCGTTTAGTCTCGGAAGGCAGAAAGGTAGCCTTATGCAGTGTAGGTGCAAAATAAAAAATGCAGATAGGAGTTCTTAGCTGGTGATGAATTGCGGCGACATGATTGTTGTGAGTTTTGTGATAAGTGAAGTGCCGTTTGTGATGATAATAAATGTCGGCGTATGAGATGAGCTTGAGAAGTGTGTCTTTGAGAAATGTGTGTTCTTCGAGAAGATAATATGTTTTGGGGCCTTTGCGATCTTTGTGCATGCATCCAAAGAAAAATCGTGAGTTCTGTAAGGGGAAAGGATAGTTCGCGTTCCCGCTAGCTTTACTTGACTTTCTCACTTGATCGTGATAATACTGTCTGTATCACTGGGGTAGCGTTTGCTAAACAAGCTCTTTAAGTAAAAAATAAATATGCATGATTTTGTAAAGATATGATATAAGCATATAATCTAAAATAACTTTAGATGAACCGACGGCCGGGACGCAGTCCGAGACATTGCAACCTCTCTTGCCACGGAATTTTGAGGATCCTCCTCAAAATTCTGCCCCAGTTGATGGGTGAATACTTCTGGCTGTTGCTCGTGCGACGATCGGCTGAACTTACTTCAAAATTTTGAGGGTCTTCCTCAAAATTCTGCTCAAGTTTCCATTAGTGGGGAAAATGAATTTTTTATTGAATTGTGACCGAACCCATAGGGCCGCCTACGTATCCCCTCTTAAACGGGAATCAGGTCAGGCATAGTTCAATTTACATTGTTGACAAAAGCATATGGAATTACACATAGTCGCGCTTGACTGCATCTGAATTGATTGGTTTTGGCCAAACTTCTCCGTCCATTTCCGCAAGTATGAGTGCTCCTCCTGTCAGCACTCTGTGAACCATGCACGGACCCTGCCAGTTGGGAGAAAACATCCCTTTGGCTTCGTCTTGGTGAGGAAAGATTTTCTTTAGCACCGGCTGCCCTGGTGTGAATCGTCTTGGCTTGACTTTCTTGTTGAAGGCTCTGAACATTCTATTCTGGTAGAGTTGACCATGACAAACTGCGTTCATTCTCTTTCCGTCTATGAGGGCCAGTTGCTCATAACGGCTCCTTACCCACTCTGCGTCGCTACGCTCAGCTTCTTGTATAATTCTCAGAGATGGAATCTCAACTTCGGCAGGAATAACAACCTCTGTACCATAAACCAGCATATAGGGAGGTTCCCTGGTTGATGTGCGGACTGTGGTGCGATATCGCAGTAAGGCGAATGATAACTTCTCATGCCATTGCTTGTGCGTTTTTATCATCTTCCTTAGTATCTTCTTGATGTTTTTGTTAGCGGCTTCTACAGCTCCATTCATCTGAGGTCTGTAAGCTGCGGAATTCTTGTGTTTGATTTTGAATGTTTCACGCATGGCTCTCATCAAGTAACTGTTGAGATTAGAACCATTGTCGGTGATGATTGACTCTGGAACTCCAAACCGACAAATAATGCGGTCGCGAACAAAGTCGGCCACGACTTTCTTGGTAACTGCTTTGTAGGAGGTTGCTTCGACCCATTTAGTAAAGTAATCAATGGCAACCAGAATAAACATGTGTCTGTTAGAGGCGGCAGGCTCGATTGGTCCAATGACATCCATGCCCCAGGCGGCGAACGACCATGGTGAACTTGTTGCATTAAGCTCACTCGGAGGTACCTTTATCATATCTCCATGTATCTGACATCGGTGGCATTTACGGACGTACTGGATGCAGTCTGTTTCCATGGTCATCAGGAAGTAACCCACTCGGAGTATCTTCTTCGCTAATACAAACCCGTTCATATGTGGAACGCAGGTCCCAACATGAATTTCATCCAATAGTTTTGATGCTTCTTTTGCATCGATGCACCTTAATTACCCCAAATCAGGAGTCCTCCTATACAGATTCCTCCGCTATGAAAGAAATTATTAGACAATCTCCGAAGTGTGCTTTTTTGAGTGGCGTTTGCAAGTTCTGGGTATTCTCTTTTTGCCAAATATTCCTTGACATCATGGAACCAAGGATTTCCGTCCGCCTCTTCTTCGACATGGGCACAATAGGCCGGCTGATTGTGAATTTTCACTGGAATGGGATCAATGAAAGTTTTTTCTGGATGCTGAATCATAGATGACAAGGTAGCCAGAGCATCGGCGAAGTCATTCTGGATTTTGGGGACATGCCGGAACTCTATCTTTGTGAACCTCTTTCTCAACTCCTGAACGTGATGTAGATAGGGTAGTATCTTGGAATTTTTGGTTGCCCATTCTCCTTGTACCTGATGTACCAATAGATCTGAGTCACCAATGACTAACAACTCCTGGATGTTCATTTCAATGGCTATGTTGAGCCCTAAGATACAAGCCTCGTATTCAGCCATGTTGTTGGTGCAGGGGAACCTGAGCTTGACAGATACCGGATAATGCTGGCCTGTCTTTGATACTAAGACTGCTCCAATACCGACTCCTTTGAAGCTTGTTGTTCTATCAAAGAACATCCTCCAACCGTCGTAGGATTCTGCAATGTCTTCTCCTACGAATGATACTTCTTCATCAGGAAAATACGTTTTTAGGGGTTCGTATTCTCCGTCCACTAGATTCTCAGCAAGATGGTCTGCTAATGCCTGTCCCTTGACTGCTTTTTGAGAATACTGTCGTACTCACTCAGCGGGATTTGCCACTTAGCTAGCTTACCAGTGGACATAGGTTTCTGAAAGATGTACTTCAATGGATCCATCCTTGATATGAGATATGTTGTGTAGGCACAGAAGTAGTGCCTCAACTTCTGAGCGACCCAAGTCAAAGCGCAGCAATTGTGTTCCAGCAAAGAATACCGGGCCTCATACGGAGTGAACTTCCTATTGAGATAGTAAATGGCTTGCTCTTTCCTTCTTGTTTCATCATGCGGCCCCAGAACGCAGCCGAAAGCTCCATCTAGTACGGCAAGGTAGAGTAGCAGGGGTCTACCTGGCTCAGATGGTACCAAGACCGGAGGGGTGGATAGATATTCCTTGATTCTGTCGAAAGCTTTTTGACAATTCTCGGTCCACTTAGTCACAGTGTCCTTCCTTAGAATTTTGAAGATCGGCTCACAGATGACTGTAGACTGTGCTATGAATCGGCTGATGTAACTGAGCCTCCCCAAGAAGCTCATAACATCTTTCTTGTTCTTTGGTTGTGGTAGTTATTGAATGGCTTTGACCTTTGACGGATCCAATTCTATTCCTTGAGGTGGTATCTGGAACACCACTAAGTCAAACCTCGTCGGAGAAGGCCAGAAACGCCTAGGCAGGAGCTTCCATGGCCATTCTGGCATGGTTGAAGCTTTCAAAGGGTCTCAGAGATGATGTAGCCGGGGAGATGTGGCTTCATGGTGGCCGGTGGTTGAAGGAGGTGAACCTAGAGGTAGCTGGCGATGAAGGCTGGACCATCGGAGAATACAAACGGCCAGAAAGTTCTAGAGAGATGATGGGGGGATAAAGGTCGAGAAGAGAAAGAGAGAGTGAGATGGGAAAATGAGAGACGGGGAGGGGGTAGGTTAGATTAATTAAGGCAGGTAATTATCTGGGTCGTTGATCTCGTTTGATCAACAGCTCAGATTGAATGGGGATTGGGCCGGGTATGGGTTGGGTTTGGGTTTGAGTATTTTAATATGGTTAATGGGTTGGGTAATAGGTTTGAAATGTGGTTAGATTTTAAATGAATATAGGCTAGATGTTAAATACCCAATAAAAATAGTTAATTAATTAATAAAATAGCTAATAATTATATAAAAAATGAAATTGAGTTTGAATAAATGAAATTCAGGTAATTAAATGATATTAAATACAAAAAATGAATAATTATCAAATTAAAATAGCATAAAATGTGCAATTAGGCTATAGTTGCAAAATTATCATAATTGAAATTAAATAAGACACAATTGGCCAATTTACGAAACAATTGGATTTTAATAAATAACAAGTGATTATAAATGACGTACTGAACTAGAAAGTATTTTGAAATTTATTTTAGAGCACAATTTATGAATTATTAAAATATGAAGTATTAAATAAATAGGGAAATAATTTAGATAAAAATATGGAAAAATTAGGAAAAATATGGAAAAATTGGAAAGAGTGATTTTGGAAGCTTATATACAAATTTGAAATAATTTGAGGAAAAATTGGGTATCAACACCAGGCAGGAGCGGACTGCTCCAGTTTTCCTAACTATCTCGTAAGCCATTCTGTTCACCTTGCCTCGCACCTTGCGTCCATCCTTATAAAACGTCACCGGTATACTTCGCCGGTGACTCCCGAACTACATACGTCCTGATTCTTGTAAAACTAGGGATATGTAGGCAACTCAGAAGCCAGTGTGCGGCCTAAATCTTTCATACTATTTCCACTCGGTCAAAATTGGCCATCATATCTTTACCCGACAACTCTTTCATCTTTTCCGGGTAAAGAGGGGCAGCTGTTGATACCCAATTTTTCCTCAAATTATTTTCAAATTTGCATATATACCTTCGAAATCACTCTCTATAGTAATTGATATTTTCCCATAATTTTTCGTATTTTTATCAAATTATTTTCCTGTTTATTTAATATTTTATATTCCATAATTATTCATATATAATGTTATAAATAGTTTCAAGATATTTTCCTGCTCAATATATTATTCATAATACTATTTAATTCTCTTAGGATTTAATTATTTCACAAATTGGCCAATATTGGCATTATTTAGCTAATTACATCAATTTTTGTAATTATAGCACAAATGTGCATTTATACCATTTTAAAAACTGATCATTTTATATTTTTTATATTAATTAATCACCTTAATTTCATTTATTTAGTCTTGATCTCATTTTACACAATTATTAGCCATTTTTATTAATTAATTATCGTATTTTAAGGGTATTTAACGTTTAGCCCCATTTATTTAAATTATAACCAATTTTTAAACCCAACCCACCTGACCTTTAACCCATTCTCTACCCTACTCTTTAACCCATAACTGACCCAGCCCAAACCAACCCCGTACCCGGCCCAGCTCCAAATCAATCTGAGTCGTTGGTCAAATAAGATCAACGACCCAAATATCCCTTACCATAATTAAACCCCAATTACTCCCCCGACCGACCCCTCTTTTTCCCACCTATCATTCTCTCTCTATCTTTCTCTGGTGCTCTCCGGTTCTCTCTAGAAACTTCCCTTGGCTTCTCTCTTCCGATGAGGCCCGTTCATCTTCTCCGGCTGGTTCTTTCACCGGAAACCATGGCTTCCATCATCTCCTGGTTATTTGTTCACTTTTTACCGGTCCAATGATACCCTAAAGCCCTCAGGCGAACCTGGAGCGGCTCACTCACCTCTCATGGTCTCATATGCCACTTTCCGGCCATCCCCGACCGTCTGAGTAAAAGCTACGACCTTTCTGGCTGAGGCCGGCGACATCTCTGAGGTTTTTCTTACTTCTCTGGGTTCCACGAAACCCTAACTCCTATATCTCTTCGATTTCTTCTAGATCTGCTTTAGATCTATGTATGTTACGAAGTTTTTACATGTTTTCGTTGAACAAAAACTCTTCTACTTTGAACGAGCTTTCACTTCAAAACTAGGGTTTCATAACCCCTTTTAAAATAATGATTTTTTGCTTCTGTTTAAATGTTATTCTATGATTCTTTTATTATTCAATGATTTATTTAAAGTTGTCTTTTGTTTTAACTTGCTTTACTGAAAACCCTAGTCTTTCCCCAAATTCTGAGTCCCTTTTGTGACTGATATGTTTGTTTAAATGCACGAACTCTTATCTCTCATAGATGTTAAGCTTCTATGTGATTTTTATCCTGTTGTTGCTGTTAAGGTTTATGATCTTTGTGTTTCTATCATATTCAATGCTATTACTTTGTCTATGAACTTATATGATTCTTATTTTTTCAATCTTCTACTGTTCTCTACTACTTGCCTGGTGTTTCGATGATTTTGTGCTATTCATTGTTTAACAGACTTGATTACTTGTTGTATCGATCCTTACATAGTATTCTCTATTGATTCTATTCATTTCCCTCAGAGCTGTGATATCTTTTCTCAAAGTTGTAACTCGTATGTGTTTTCCTTAGAACTTTATTGATTTTGAATTACTTCCTTACATGTGAGATGCTTTCCTTAGTTAGCACTGATCCCTTGTGATTTTCAGTATCATCAGTGATTCTTTGACTAATTTTCAGAACTAAAATTGCATTTTACCATATTTATGTGCCTAAATATGCTTTCAACTATTTGACATGTACATTCCTTATTTGGAGTATTCTGTATTCAGCCTTATTAAATGCCACATGCTTTAATATGGTAAAGTCAAACTTGGATTGATCCTTTTTCCTTATTTATTACAACTTGTATCCGTTTGAATCCTGACTCCCTAATTAAAGGGAGTCCGGACATTGATTGATTCTGATTGACATTCTTTCCATAATTATGTTTAATTAGCATTTCTTACCTATTTCTTCTGCCTGTTTTAAACTATTAATACATCTACTTTCTTTTTAGCAAGACACGAACAATAGATTGTTCAAAAACTCTCTTACACACACAAACATAGACACACAAAACTGATTTTGTGCACTCTCTTTCACAACAAAGAACTTTCACTATGCATCTCTTGTCCTTGCTTGTATTACTGCTTTATTCATCATACTGGTATGTCTTGATTTAATCTTCAGTCATCCAAATCAATATGTTTCTATTCATAATTCAGTTCTTGGCATTTCTTATATGTTTCTACTTGTGTTTCTGCTGTTCAACATGCAATTAGAACTCTGAATCGCTTTCACATGTCTACTGTTACCTTATCCTGCATGCTCAATGTGTCTCTCTACACTCAGCCTTTGTTCTTTATGTGTATCTCCATGCCTATATCTAATATGTTAGTCCAGTCATGATGTTAGCTGATATGTTGCTCTAATTTGACACTTAGTCATATCCCCTAAACCCTTAGAAAACCCCTTTAGTTATGTGTTTATGTGTAAGCTGTTTGCCTCAAAGGCTGTGTACTTGTCCCTCAAACCCCCTCACCCTTGTTTGTGATTTCTGGACCATCATGGGTCCCCTGTGTGATGCTGGCTTTGTCTGTTTGAATTGTAAACTATTTTTTTCTTAACAACAGAATCTCTTATTCTAAAAAGCTGATTTTTATTAAAAGTCCCTCTTCTTTTCAAACTATTTTTTTCAACTATGTTTTACTTAAACTCTCTGAATCATGAGCACATGTCACTACTCCTAGTTTCTTAAGTTCAACCCCCTTCGTGTGAGCACTGCCTTGGGGACCATTTGAGTACCCATTTAACTCTGACACACAAGGCTGGCATTCATACATTGCACTTACTCATTCTTGGCTAGGGTACCTGGGTGTGAGCACTGCCTGGGATCCTCTGAGGTCCTTAGGAACTCTGACACACCCGGGGCTTATGAAATGTTATGGCATATGGCATTAAGGACTTGGAGACTTGGGCCTATTGGTAGGCTCCCTATAGTGTAACTTCTTAATTTTCTTATTTTACATATGTAATTCGTGCAACACTTTTCTGTAATAATTGGTTGTAAAAGATTCTGGGGCTGGATAGTGAATTGGGTGGGGAATATGCATGTTGTAGTATGGGTAGAAATCATGCCTATAAGTTTACTTTTCCTATATGCGTAATAGTCACCATGCTTAGGAATAATATGTCACTCATGCATTAGATACCATGATAATTATGTTTATTTCTTTCAGCATCTCATTACAATTGTATTCACTTAGAAATCATGTTCATAGGATGAATAACAACAAAAAGTGGCTATCATAATATTACTGCCTTCTCATAACTGCATCACCTAGAAGTCCTTCTTTTCTAGGATAAGTAATAACATTAACAACTATCAAAATCTTGCATTAGAAATCATGTCCCTTAAGATATCACTTTTCATCATGTTATTTATGCCAAACCCTGTGATTGAAAACGTACTTTGCATGAACACCTAGAAAATCATGTGTTAGGTTCAGCAATCTAACAAAGAATTGGATTTCCTGTGAAATTCCTGCTTTTCTGTTTAAGTCAAAATGTGTTAATAGATGGATCCCTCTATAATAGGTTCTGACGCTGAAAATGCACATGCATTTAGAATATCATGTATAGGTCTTGCACCATTCTGCCCCTTGTTTGCATTTAGATACCATGTCCTTTAGGATTGCATTCATATTTGTTTAACACGCACCCCCTTTGCCTGGTTAAAAATTAAAACAGACTCACCCCCCTTAACAACTAATTTTCTAAACTAGAAACTAAAACAGCATAACTAGAGCAGTTTAGGTATCCCTAGGCAAACCTTAGGTTTTAAGACTTGTCAAAATTGGAAACCTATTTCCTTATGTGTACTGTTTGGCTAACAACAGGTAAAAATCGATATTTAGAAAATGGTACAATTCCTTCTCTAAAATCAGTGATAAGTTGCCTCGCTACTGTATTCTCGCCTAGACATCATGCATTAGGATCTGAAGTTAAAAGACCTTATGTGTGTTTGAGTCGTGTTGATATGTGCATAACTTGTGGAGGAATATTTGAGCCTCATATTTGCTTCTATTTGTTTTTCCATATTTGTAGTCCTAACTGTATTTGCTTGTCGTTTAGAATTTTTTCCTTTAAACCCAGGGTTTTAGCCTAGTACTTCCCTTTTAGGATCATAGTCCTAGTCTCCTCCGGGACTGATAGGATGAGACGGGTAATAGCACGCGATAGAGTTCGCGACCAACACACGTTTTAAATACCTTCACGAGGTGGGAAAGGGTAGAATATGGATATGATGACCGATGCGCTAATACCACGTGTAGCCCCTACTTGAGGAGTGACATACCGTGTATTTCATTCATGTGATCCATATTGTTTCAAACCTAGGATGTCTTTCTCTCAAATGTCCTACTAGTTCTTTCAAAAGTTAATAACTCTGATGCTTATTTGAAATCCCCTCTTATTTGAGTCGTTACTTGCTACTTGCTTATTGTACAAATTCAATAAAACCATTTGCTGGGAACCTCAGTTGTGGATCCTGAGGGGTGCCTAATACCTTCCCCTTGGGATAATTTCAAGCCCTTACCCAATCTCTGGTAATGCAAACTAGTCTCATGAGTTAATCCCTCTAGGTGCCCTAACGCACCTTTAAAATCGTTAGGTGGCGACTATTCTTTAAACCCTCCTCCTTTAAAAGGAGTTGTCAGAAAGTCATAAACCCGATCTCCGCTTATAGGAAAAAGAGGGCGCGACAGCGTGGCGACTCTGCTGGGGATATACCTAGGCTTTTACCATTGCAAATTGGTCCGTGAATTTGTACCTTTAATTTGTTTAATACTCGCACCCTTCCCCTCCCATGTTACATGCCATTAATTGATTAATTCTTTCAAGTATTTATTCCACATGAACAGAATTAACATGTCTCTTTGTTTCCTTTTTGTACTTGCTTTCAATCATAATTGTTGTATTTACCGATTTCCTCAACGTGCAAATACATGACTATCTATTTGAATGCTTATTTATTGTATATCATGCTCAACATTCATACTCCACTCGTGCCAAACAAAATACTATAGCAATGCTTACAATGAGTGGTTGTGCTCTTCCTATATTATTACCCCTTAAATTCGGAAAGGCGTATCTGCGGTAAAACTAGTCGATCAGCGGTGCAGTCGATAGTTTCGTGCCTTCCCCCTTGAGTTTCTGCTCAAGGGTACCAGTCTAAAACCCCATAGAAACCCTACTCCGTTATACTATTGCATGCATCATGGTCAAACTTTTCCAGGTTAACGTGTTGTCCGCACAATAGCCTTTAAGATAGCCTTGTCCAAAGTCCATTGGGTTTCCTTGGAACCCAAAGGGACACCCTCACGCTCTGTGCATTTATTTTGCTTTGTAGAAAAAATGAGGCATGAAGTCCCCAGATTCGGCATGGTCGCCAATATTCACCCTAGGCTGCAAAATTGGTTGGAAGACCTCCACTCTAGTGACAAAACGCTCGTCAGAAAACACCTGGGCAATCTACAATCTCTTCTAGATATCTAGCCAAACAAAATGATGATAGAGGCTGCTACTCTGTTTTGGGATTGCGATAGGTTCGTGTTCCGCTTTGGGAACCTTGAAATGACACCTTTATTAGAAGAGATAGGAGGATTGGCCAGTCTAGCTTGGGAATCTCCGGGGTTGCTGATGCCTGAAAACCGTATGGGCAGGGGTTTCCTCAAAATGATGGGTCTGAAGAAGAATCCAGAATTGGTGTGTCTGAAGGATTCATACATCCCTTTCGGCTATTTATATGAAAGGTACGGTCACAGTAAATCGTACCGCACCTACCAAGACGAGTTTGCCATCACCTCTCTAGGACATATCCATCGCCGAGTGTTCGTGTTTATGGTGTGTTTTTTGGGTTTGATTGTGTTCCCAATGAAGAAAGAAAGAATCCATACTAGGTTGGCCATGGTAACTAAGACGCTAATGGAAGGGATAGACGGGAAAGACTTCAGCATTGTGCCTATGATCATCGCAGATATGTATCGGGCCCTAGAAATGTGCCAACGAGGAGCAAGGCATTTTAAAGGTTGCAACTTATTACTCCAACTCTGGCTCATAGAACATCTACAAAAAGGTGAATACCGACAAGACATCCATCGAAGGATTTGGGATGACTACATCGCTTTCCATCACCCAAAGCGAATGAACTATATTCCCGACATGTTCGCTCAGCAGGAGAATGCCGAAGGATGGGTTGAGTTATTTGGTAACTTAAACTAGGATCAGGTTCAATGGATGTTTGAGTGGTTTCCGACAGAAGGATTCATCATTCGGTCCCGAGACGCTTCATTTCTGATACTGATTGGTGTGAGGGGAACATACCCTTACGTCCCTCTACGAGTTATGAGGAAAGCGGGTAGGAAGAAGGTCATACCTAGGATCGAGAAAATGATTCATCTTCGAGCAGACTTTCAAAATGATGACAACCCTCAGAAGTGTCAAGCTCCACACCTATGGCACTGCAAGATTAGGCTTGAAAAAGACACCATCGAGCCAGACAGGTATCACGTCGGTTGCACTCATTTCTATCATGGTTGGTTCGAAGAAGATCTGGGTGGTCAAATCGAGCCAGGGTTCGTTCGGGATCACCGGGTCATAGACGAAAAGGCTGAAGCACAAGTCAAGTACAACCTGTCACGCCCCAAAACCGAGGGCCACGACTGGCGCTCGACCTGGATTCCATTTTCCATCCCACGTATTACCCCGTGATTCCAATGTACATTATTCAATTATAATTTAAACACATTCTTACAACCTTAGATTAAATTTTAGATTTCTGTCATTACACACATGTGGTACAATACTTACAAAACATACATAACATACATGTTTACTTTACGTGGTCTACAAGTTATACTGCCCAAAAAACATATGTACATAACCCACATTTCCTGTCTACGGAGCCTCTAAGAGTACAAAGGAGTTATATAATACTTGCCGGTAACAAGGCTCCGGCTATACCTTACACAATTACCAAAATGAAAATCCGAAAGAAGAGGTGGCATGAACCACACAGGGCCCCGTGAGGAAAGGGGGCTCACCAAAACAGCTGATGGGATGTAGAGGAGGCACTACTGTTGGTGGGCTGGCGTACCTGCTATGGAACCACCTACAATCATCACAAGAATGTAGCGCCCACGACAAAAGGGACGTCAGTACATTTGAATTGTACTGGTATGTATGAATAAACTTTACTCTAAGTAAACTAAACAATGCACAGGCAAGAGACAGACAGAGAGTCACACAATCACTGCACAAAGATATAGAAAGAAACACAATGGAAGTTCCACAATTCTCACTTCATCACAATCACAATCACAATTCCACCCTTATCCCTTCTACACATTCCACCCTTATTTCTTCTGTTACGGCGCGCAACCCGATCCCACCTGACAATCACAATCATTTCTTATGTTTCTGTTGCGGCATGCAACCCGATCCCACCGGACAATCACATCACACCCTTATCACTTCTCTAATATCACCCTTATCCCTCCTGTTGCGGTGCGCAACCCAATCCTACCAGACAATCATATCTCATATCAACAATGACAGTTCACAATTCAATCACAGAAAATTTCAGCAATAGGAATATAGCTTCTTTACAACCCACTATAACCCACAATACGTATAAAAAAAATAGAAATCGTGCCACAATAAACCTTACCAAACAGTGAATCATATACGATATTGCCACAGCCGGTTAGTTCAATTACATCACACCACAACTCATTTTCGTTATGTGTTACACATCATTTAGCACATACATTCATACTCTTGGATTCATTAACCTACTAGCATCATTTCACATAGCATGGTAGTGTGGTGACCAACTAAAGATAGACAAGGAATACACTTCATGCTTTAACACAATTTGAACAACCATTTGCACATATTCACACCAATACATGTACCGTATTCTCGGACACCACAAAGCGATTTTAGAAAGATTAAAGTTAGCCATACATACCTGGAATCGATTTTCCCTTTTTTAATTTCTATCACAATTCACCGGATCGTCGGACACCGTCAATCTATTCCACAATGTGACCTATTTCACTTAGGATTAGGAACCTCAAATTCAATTAAGCATTTCATCAAACACTATGTGATACCTTAGGTTACTAACCCCTTTTTTGTGGATAATTACCCAAGTTCGTTTCCCCCATTACTAGGTTACGGAGTTACATTCACATGCATGCAAGGTTTCATCTTTAATTTTTCAAAACCAACTCATGAGTGCTTTATTCCCCATCCAATATCTGAGAAATTGGGAGAATTTGAGTGAAGGCTTACCTTTTAGCAAAGAAGATGACTGATTACTCGATAATATCCGGGCTTGAGTGATTTTGGAAAATCAATTTGAGTGATGTTTGAACCTTCTATCTCAAGAACTCTCTTTTTCTTCTCTCTATCTTGTTTAGAATCCAGTTAAAATGAAAGGGGGTAGGGGTTAAATGAAGCTAGGTTCGGGTATAATAGTTTGGAAAATTAAAAGCCCGTGTCAAATATGCGGTTAGGAATGCAATCGCATTCCTGACATGCGGTTCGCAGAGCTGACCGCAGAATGGCCCCAGGTGGGCCAAAACTTGGAAACAATCTGCCCAGGTATGCGACCACTATGCGGTCCGCATACCCGTTATGCGATCGCACAGTGCGTCGCATAATACCCCTCCCACAAAATCAAAGGCAATAATGTGAAAGCTATGCGGTCCGCAGAACTGAAATGCGGTCCGCAGAACCGAAATGCGGTCGCAGATTGGACCGCATAGTTGTCCTTCAGTTGGGCAGTGATTTGCCCGTGTATGCGACCATTATGCGGTCCGCATACACGTTATGCGATTGTATAGTGTGTTGCATAACACCCAATTTCTGGAAAATTTATTTCTTTAACTCCCGAGGTACTTTTTGTTCAAATTAGGTCCGTTTTAGGAATTTTCACAGTTATAACAATTCGAGGACTTATTCGGCATTATTTTAAACAAGAAATTTTTAGGGGTCTTTACATTCTCCCCCCCCCCCCCCCCCCCTTAAAATCATTCGTCCTCGAATGAGGATTTTGGCAATCGTTTTGTTTTGAAAACATGATATGCAAACTTCCAGATTTACACTAACTCTAATTTTTTCAGAAAATTTCGCCTGAGTCTCCTTTGTAAGTAGGCCTATCTACCTGTCAGAGAGACCCCGAAACACATTTCCAAGCACTATTACACAGTTTTAACCAATCAATAGCTCACACACCAAGTTGTTACCTCAACAATTTACAAGCATTTTGTCACTTTATCAACTACACATAACTCATTCTCCTTACCTCACAATTGCACATGATTCAATCAGTGTGACATATTTGCACATAACTTTGGGCCATTTTAGTGCGTCCCATATAGTTCAGTCACCTCAATAGATCATAGACAATTCAATTAACCATTACCAATCTACACTACAATTAATCACTTACTTAGCACATTTGTTTCACAAAACGTTTTTTTGCTTTAAAGTGGTCACATATTTTTCAAGTAAGGACAGCACAAACAATTGTGGTATACATAGAAAAGTTACAACAACAAGGCATTTTAGGGGAAAACAAGATAGGGTCCCTTCTTATGCAACATCAACCACAACTTACAATTGCCTAGGAATAGGAACACGCACGATTCACTACTAGACTCATTCAAACAAGTGGGGGTACTTTTCTTTCATTTCTTTCTCTGCTTCCCACGTGGCTTCCTTGACTTGTTGACTTCGCCACAACACTTTAACAGAAGCAATCTCTTTGTTTCTCAATTTACGGACTTGCCTATCAAGAATAGCAACTGGAGCCTCTTCGTATGATAACTCTTCATTAACCTCAATAGTCCCAACTGGTACGATGGCGGATGGATCTCCAACCACTTTCTTCAACATAGACACATGGAACACTGGGTGCACTAATGACATTTCATGGGGCAATTCTAACCTATAAGCCACCCATCCTATCCTTTGAGCAATCCGATATGGCCCGACGTACCTAGGGCTCAACTTCCCTTTCTTCCCAAACCGCATCACTCCCTTCATGGGAGAAACCTTTAAGAACACCCAATCATCTACTTGGAATTCTAATTCTCTCTGGCGAACATCGGCGTAAGACTTCTGGTGACTCTGAGAAGTTTTCATCCTTTCCTGAAAGACTCTAACTTTCTCCATAGCTTGGCGCACAAGATCTGGTCCTAACAATTCTGCTTCACCAACCTCGAACCATCCGATCGGAGATCTACACCTCCTTCCGTACAATGCCTCAAATGGGGCCATCTGAATACTAGCATGAAAGCTGTTATTGTAAGCAAATTTGATAAGCGGCAAATGGTCATCCCAACTACCCTTGAAATCTAAAGCACAAGCCCGCAACATATCTTCAAGCGTCTGAATAGTCCGCTCAGCCTGACCATCATTCTATGGATGGAAAGCCGTGCTGAGATTCACCTGAGTACCCAAACCTTGCTGAAATTTCCTCCAAAAATTAGTTGTGAACTGGGCCCCTCGATCTGAGATAATAGAAACTGGAGTGCCATGAAGTCTGACTATCTCCTTGATGTACAATTGAGCATATTGTTCCACTGTGTCGGTGGACTTGACTGGCAAAAAGTGAGCTGATTTCGTGAGTCGATCTACTATCACCCAAATCGAGTCGGACTTGCGCTAAGTGCGAGGTAACCCTGCTACGAAATCCATATTAATAATTTCCCACTTCCTCATTGGTATTTCCACAAGCTGGGTTAACCCACCGGGCCTCTGATGCTCGGCCTTCACCTGTTGACAATTTGAACATTTGGATACAAGGTCCGCCACATCCCTCTTCATACCGCTCCACCAATAAATTTCCCGGAGATCATGATGCATTTTCGTAGAACCTGGATGCACTGAATACCTGAAATTGTGTGCCTCCGCCATTACCCTTTCCCGAAGACCATCCACATCGGGGACACACAGCCTACCCTCACATCGCAATACACCATCATTGATGCCGAGTGAAAATGCCGAAATCTTGTTATTCAGAACTGCCTCCTTCAACTGTGCCAATGCTGGATCAATAAACTGCTTTTCTTTGACTTCCGCTACAAGTGACGATTCTGCCCCATTATGCACCATAACCTCCCCTTTGCCTGAGGTCGAAAGACAAACCCCCAAACTGGCCAATTTATAAACCTCCCGAACCAAGGGCCTCTGATCCCCTTCCAAATGAGCCAAACAACCCATAGTCTTCCGACTGAGAGCGTCGGCCACCACATTCGCCTTTCCTGGATGGTACAAGATGTTCATATCATAATCCTTAAGCAATTCTAACCACCTCCGCTGCCTTAGATTCAGTTCTTTCTACTTGAATAAATACTGAAGACTCTTGTGATCTGAGAACACGTCCACATGGACTCCACAAAAATAATGCCGCCAGATTTTTAATGCAAACGCCACTGCCGCGAGCTCCAAATCATGCGTCGGATAATTCTTCTCGTGATTCTTGAGTTGCCTTGAAGCATACGCTATAACTTTCCCATGTTGCATCAACACGCACCCCAAACCAACCCTTGAAGCATCGCAATAAACCACAAATCCCTCTATACCTTCTGGCAAGGTTAATACCGGTGCCAAAGTCAATCTCGACTTCAATTCCTGAAAATGTTTCTCACAAGCGTCGGACAACTGGAACTTCACCGCTTTTTGCGTCAATTTAGTCAATGGGGAGGCGAGGGTAGATAATCCCTCCATAAACCTCTGATAATACCCAGCTAGACCCAAGAAGCTGCGAATCTCTGTCGGGGTCGTTGGTCTAGGCCAATCTTTCACTGCCGCGATCTTCTGGGGATCAACCTGAATCCCTTCACTGGAAACAACGTGACCTTAAATGTAATTGACTCTAGCTAAAGTTCACACTTCGAAAACTTAGCATATAACTGGTGCTGATGGAGAGTCTACAGAACTGCCCTAAGGTGATTAGCATGATCCTCCCGACTCCGCGAGTAGACAAGGATGTCATCAATGAAAACAATCACGAAGGAGTCTAGAAATGGCTTGAAAACCCGATTCATAAGATCCATAAAAGTTGTCGGGGCGTTGGTTAGCCCAAAAGACATGACCAAGAATTCAAAATGACCATAGCGAGTTCTGAAAGCGGTCTTAGGAATATTCTGCTCTCTGATCTTCAATTTGTGATACCCAGACCGTAGGTCAATTTTGGAGAAGAACTTTGCACCTTGCAATTGGTCGAACAAGTCATCTATTCGAGGCAAAGGATATTTATTCTTGATGGTGACTTTGTTGAGCTGCCGATAATCAATACACATCCAAAGCAACCCATCCTTCTTTCTAACAAAAAGAATCGGAGCACCCCACAGCGACACACTCGGCCGAATGAACCCCTTTTCTAATAAATCCTTTAGTTGCTCCCTTAACTCCCTTAACTCTGCTGGCGCCATTCTGTATGGTGGAATAGATATAGGCTGCGTATCTGCCAATACATCAATCCCGAAATCAATCTCCCTATCTGGCAAAATCCCTGGAAGCTCGTTCGAAAACACTTCAAGAAACTCATTCACGACTGGCACGGACTCGGGGGCCGACACTTCTGAAGCGGTGTACGCGACCCAGACCAAATGATAGATACATCCCTTCTTAATCATCTTCGAAGCCTTAAGGTAGGAAATAAACCTACCCTTCAGCACCACACCATTCCCCTTCCACTCAATAACCGGCTCATTAGAAAACTCGAGTCTCATGACTCTCATTCGGCAGTCAAGTTTAGCAAAGCACGAATAAAGCCAGTCCATTCCCATAGTAATATCAAAATCTACCATCCCAAGGTCAATAAGATCGGCCGTGGTAATGCGACCACATACCGTGACAAAACAATTCTTATAAACTCGCATTGCTGTAATAGAATCACCAACGGGAGTCGATACATAGAACGACTCATGAAGTTGTTCGAGTTCTATCCCAAAACTTGAAGCAATAAACGGGGTAACATAAGACAAGGAGAACCCCGGATCAATAAGAGCATAACAATAAAATGCTTGAACATTCAAAATACCTATAACAATATCTGGAGATGCCTCCGCATTCTTCCGACCACTCAAAGCATAGAATCGGCTGGGTCCACCTCTACCACGAGCCCTACCCCTAAATGCACCACGTCCTACTGGAGCTAGAGGACGCACTGAAGATGTGGTGGCTGAAGAACCGGATAATTGGCAAATCCCTTACCCATGCCCTAGCTAGGCGCACAGCAATCCCGCTGAAGATGACCTCTCACCCCACACCTGTAGCATATCGGGAGATCCAAATAACAAGCCTCAGTATGGAACCCTCCGCACTTAGGGCACGGAGCCCTCCCCTACTGCTGGAACCTTCCTCCGGGATGACCTGACTGATGCGGTCTCCTACTGTCGGATCCTGGTCTCCACTGACTATTCGGCTGATAACGGTGCACGGATGGCGGTGCACTCGCTGAGGACTGTGCATAAGACTGGGATGGCCCTGATGGCCTCCTCCCCCGAACTGGTTTCCCCCCTGCAACTGCGCTCCCTGAGTGACCTACTGACCGGGCTCTGTTGCTACTCTCCCTGTCTTCCCGTATCTTCAACTTTCTAGCCTCCGTGGCCTGGGTGAACCCCACGATATTCCATAATTCATATCCGAGTGTAAAGCCGCTGTAGCAGCCTCATTCACAACCAAAGGACTGAGACCCTGAACAAATCGTCGAACTCGAGCATCCATGGTCGACACTAACTGAGGAGCATACTTGGACAACCTTACGAACTCCATGTGGTACTCCCAAACACTCATACTTCCCCGCTTGAGGACCTCAAACTCAGTAGCACGGACTGCCACAGTCTCGGCAGGCAAAAAGTGATCCATGAACGCATCCACGAACTCGTCCCATCTAGCCGGAGGACTTCCCTCCCCACGGGAACCCTCCCACATCTCGAACCAGGAATATGTTGCTCCCCTCAGCCTGTACGAAGCTAACTCGACCCTCTATGTCTCTGTAGCCTTCATCACCCGAAGGGTCTTGTACATCTCATCAAGAAACTGCTATGGATCGGCCTCTGGATCCGTACCTGAGAACTCTGGAGGGGACAACTGCAGAAACATGTTGACTCTGGAGCATGCGGAACCTCCCTGTCCGCTGGACGACACAGGGGTAGCATGAGATCTTTGGGCCTGAGCGGCCACCAACTGAGTCAACATATGAATAGCTCATCTGAGGTCCCCCTCGGACCTACTGGGATCGGAAGCTGGAACGCTTCATTTCTGATACTGATTGGTCTGAGGGGAACATACCCTTACGTCCCTCTACGAGTTATGAGGCAAGCGTGTAGGAAGCATGTCATACCTAGGATCGAGAAAATGAATCATCTTCGAGCAGACTTTCAAAATGATGACAGCCCTCAGAAGTGTCAAGCTCAGCACCTATGGCACTGCAAGATTAGGCTTGAAAAAGACACCATCGAGCCAGACAGGTATCACGTCGGTTGCACTCCTTTCTATCTTGGTTGGTTCGAAGAAGATCTGGGTGGTCGAATTGAGCCGGGGTTCATTCGAGGTCACCGGGTCATAGACGAAAAGGGTGAAGCACAAGTCAAGTACAACCTGTCACGCCCCAAAACCGAGGGACACGACCTGCACTCTACCGGGTAGCCCCAGTCAAGCGGACCTGAATTCCCTTTTCCATCCCACGTATTACCCCATGATTCCAATGTACATTATTCAATTATAATTTAAACACATTCTTACAACCTGGGATTAAATTCTAGATTTCTGTTATTACCTACATGTTGTACAATACTTACAAAACATACATAACATACAGGTTTACTTTACGTATTCTAGAAGTTATACTGACAAAAATACATATGTACATAACCCACATTTCTTGTCTACGGAGCCTCTAAGAGTGCAAAGGAGTTATATAATACTTGCCGGTAACAAGGCTCCAGCTATACCTTACACAATTACCAAAATGAAAATCCGAAAGAAGAGGTGGCATGAACCACACAGGGCCCTGAGAGGAAAGAGGGCTCACCAAAACAGCTGATGAGACGTAGAGGAGGCACTACTATTGGTGGGTTGTAGTACCTGCTATGGAACAACGTACAATCATCACAAGAATGTAGCTCCCCCGGAAAACGGGACGTCAGTACATTTGAATTGTACTGGTATGTATGAACAAACTTTTACTCTAAGTAAACTCAACAATGCACAATCAAGAGACAGACAAAGAGTCACACAATCATTGTGCAAAGATATAGAAAGAAACACAATGGAAGTTCCACAATTCTCACTTCATCACAATCACAATCACAATTCCACCCTTATCCCTTCTCAACATTCCACCCTTATTTCTTCTGTTGCGGCACGCAACCCGATCCCACCTGATAATCACAATCATTTCTTATGTTTCCATTGCGGCGTGCAACCTGATCCCCCCTGGACAATCACATCTCACCCTTATCACTTCTCACATATCACCCTTATCCCTCCTATTGCAGCGCGCAACCCGATCCCACCAGACAATCACATCTCATATCAACAATGACAGTTCACAATTCAATCACAAAAAATTTCAGCAATAGGAATATAGCTTCTTTACAACCCACAATACGTATAAAAAAAATCGTGCCACAATAAACCTTACCAAACAGTGAATCATATACGATATTTCCACAGCCATTTAGTTCAATTACATCACACCACAACTCCTTTTCGTTACTTGTTACACAGCCTTTAGCACATACATTCATACTCTTGGATTCATTAACCTACTAGCATCATTTCACATATCATGGTAGTGTGGTGATCAACTAAAGACAAACAAGGAATACACTTCATGCTTCAACACAATTTGAACAACCATTTGCACATATTCACACCAATACACGTACCGTATGCTCGGACACCACAAAGCGATTTTACAAAGATTAAAATTAGCCTTACATATCTGGAGTGGAGTTTCCCTTTTTAATTTCTATTATAATTCACCAGATCGTCGGGCACCGTCAATCTATTCCACAATGTGTCCTATTTCACTTAGGATTAGGAACCTCAAATTCAATTAAGCATTTCGTCAAACACCATGCGATCCCTTAGGTTACTAACCCCCTTTTTGTGCATAATTACCCAAGTTCGTTTCGCCCATTACTAGGTTAACGGAGTTACGTTCACATGCATGCAATGTTGCATCTTTCATTTTTCAAAACCAACTCATGAGTGCTTTATTCCCCATCAAAAATCTGAGAAATTGGGAGAATTAGAGTGAAGGCTTACCTTTTAGTGAAGAAGATGACTGATTACTCGATAATATCCGGGCTTGAGTGATTTTGGAAAATCAATTTGAGTGATGTTGGTACCTTCTCTCTCAAGAACTCTCTTTTTATTCTCTCTATCTTGTTTAGAATCCAGTTAAAATGAAAGGGGGTAGGGGTTAAATGAAGCTGGGGTCGGGTATAAATGTTTGGAAATTAAAAGCCCGTGTCAAATATACGGTCAGGAATGCGATCGCATTCCTGACATGTGGTCCGCAGAGCTGACCGCAGAAGCCCCAGGTGAGCCAAAAATTAGAAACAATCTGCCTAGGTATGCGACCACTATGCGATCCGCATACTCGTTATGCAATTGCATAGTGCATCGCATAACACCCCTCCCCAAAAATCAAAGGCAATAATGCGACAGCTATGCGGTCCGCAGAACCGAAATGTGGTCGCTGATTGGACCACATAGTTATCCTTCAGTTGGGCAGTGATCTGCCCGTCCGCATACATGTTATGTGATCGCATAGTGTGTCGCATAACACCCAATTTCTGGAAAATTTATTTCTTTAACTCCCGGGGTACTTTTTGTTCAAATTAGGTCCGTTTTAGGAATTTCCACAGTTATAACAACTCGGGGACTTATTCGGCATTATTTTAAACAAGAAATTTTTACGGGTCTTTACACAACCAACTGCGGAAAAGGATCCGTGAATGTAAGGATGATCACCACAAGATACATGAGTCCAACAAAAGGTTGATCTAGGAATTGAAGGACATGGCTATCAGCGCCAACAAGAGGCTGGGGTACTTGGAGCAAGGTATAGTTGAACTGGAGGAGAAATTCATCTAAATGATCGAGACTTGCCAGAAGGCTGAGGGAGATGAAGAGGGATACCTATCTAGAACCTACCTACTGCTGGGACTTCGCGAGTTGGGAAAGTTTATCGAGGGTAGCAAGAATGCCGAATCTGGGGAAGGTCCTTCTGGGACCAAGTAGATAGGGGTGTCTTCTTTTGTCTTCTTCATTAATGTAATAAGGCCTATGGCCATTAGTGCCTTTTATTTTCGAATATTTTGAGTCGTTTTAAAGATTTTTCTATATTCTATCAATAAAATGAGGCATTTAGCATTTTAAGTTCTCCAAATCAATTTGTCGCTAGGCCTACCTCGGGCACAAAGAGGTCCCCAACTTAGGATACGCTTTACATTTCCGCATTACGTGTTTAATTCTGCAATATTTTTCATAATCCTCACTGACTCGGTTACCTTTTGTTTTGTTTCTCTTTTAGTTATTATCCCCTTCCCCAAACGTTAGTTCGTGCATTCTGGCATCATCCGCCTACCGCACAAGATCCAAAGGGCCTCCACCTACTCCCCCTCTCAGTTCTCCCAAAGGTAGAAACAAGGGCAAAAGTCAGATGGCAGAATCCAGCGGTATCAGGAAGGAAAATACGGTGGAACAGGTAGAGGCCATTTACGGCCGGGGTATTCAAGTCTTGCATGAAAATATGTCACCATTAGAATAGAAATTGCTTAAATTTCAAGAGGAGCTCGACCAGGTCCGGAATCTGGCCAATCTTTCATTTTCCCTCAACGTCCCTGACGTCAACCCTACACCACCACAGAATATCCCAAAATAACCAAATCACCCTGCACCTCACCATAACTCCACTTCCCCAAAGAACCAAACTCTCCCTACACCATGCAACACTTTCCACAACAACACTCCACCATCCATCCACGAACCTCAAAACCCCACGAAGGACCATTTCCATGCCTACAACAATCCCATCTACGTGGAAACTGTGACCCACTCCATTCCTCCTATCTCACATACATCCGAGTCTGATGAGAAGGACTGCTTATCAAGAATCTGGTTGAGGAACTTAGAAAACTGACTAGCCGAGTTCAGGGTGTTGAGGGAGTCAAGGGAATTGAAGGTTTGAACTATGAAGATCTCTGTATACAACCTGATGTCGAACTACCCGAGGGGTACAAACCTCCAAAGTTCGATATGTTTGATGGCAGAACAAGCCCAAATCCAGCCTGGAGGAGACCGAGATAGTCAACTTGGGAGATTCTGAAGCCATAAAGGAAACCCACATAAGCATCCATTTGTCACCGTTAGAGAAAGAAGAATACACTCGGTTCCTGAAAGAATATGAGGATATCTTTGCATGATCATATGACGATATGACGGATTTGAGCACATCCATAGTAGCTCACAAGTTACCTACAAATCCAATGTGTCCACCAGTAAAGCAGAAACTCAAGAAATTCAAGCCAGACATGAGCCTGAAAATCAAGGAGGAAGTTACTAAGAAGATCATAGCCAAGGTCCTCAGGGTAGTGGAATACCCAACCTGGTTAGCCAATATTGTACCGATTCCGAAGAAGGATGGAAAAGTGAGAGTCTGTATTGATTATCAGGATCTCAATAGAGCAAGTCCAAAGGATGATTTCCCGCTGCCAAATATACACATTTTGATCGACAATTTCGCCAATCATGAACTCCAGTCCTTTGTAGATTGCTTCGCAAGCTACCATCAGATCTGGATGGATGAAGAAGACGCAGAGAAAACCGCCTTCATTACACCGTGGGGAGTGTACTACTACAAAATGATGCCACTTGGTCTAAAGAATGTTGGGGCCACCTACATGAGGGCCATGACAACCATTTTCCATCACATGATACATAAAGAGAAAGAGGTATATGTGGATGATGTCATCATTAAATCCAAGAAGGCCGCATATCACATAACAGACTTGAGCAAATTCTTTGATCGGCTGCAGAAATACAACCTGAAGCTAAACCCCGCAAAGTGTGCATTCGGGTTCCTACCGGAAAGTTGTTAGGATTCATCGTCAGTCGCCGAGGAATAGAGTTGGACCCATCAAAGGTCAAAGCCATCCAAGAATTACCACCACCAAGAAGAAAGAAGGATGTGATGAGTTTCTTGGGAAGCCTCAACTACATCAGCCGCTTCATAGCACAGTCCATAGTAATATGTGAGCCGATCTTCAAAATACTGAAGAAGGATGATGCAACCAGTAGGACCGAGGTTTGTCAAAAGGCTTTTGACAAAATCAAGGAATACTTGTCCACTCCACTAGTCTTAGTTCTGCTAGAGCCTGGTAGACCACTACTACTCTACATTGCAGTGTTAGATGGATATTTCGGTTGTATTCTAGGACAACATGATGAGACGGGGAGAAAGGAACAAGCCATATATTACTTGAGTAAGAAGTTCACTCCTTATGAAGCACGGTACTCTCTGCTAGAATGCACTTGTTGTGCTCTAACCTGGATAGCTCAGAAGCTAAGGCACTACTTCTGTGCTTATACTACATATTTCATATCAAGGATGGATCCCCTGAAGTACATCTTTCAGAAGCCCATGCCTACTGGGAAGCTGGCCAAGTGGCAAATCTTGCTGAGTGAGTTCGACATCATCTATGTAACTCAAAAGGTAGACAAAGGACAAGCATTGACAGATCATCTTGATAAAAATCCTGTGGGAGGAGAATACGAACCCCTAAAAATGTATTTTCCTGATGAAGAGGTATCACTCCTATGAGAAGACATTGCTGAAGCCTACGACGGTTGGAGAATGTTTTTCGACGGGGCAGCAAACTTCAAAGGGGTCGGCATCAGAGCTATTTTGGTATCAGAATCTGGTCAGCATTACCCGGTGTCTGCAAAGCTCAAATTCCCCTGCACTAACAACATGGCGTAATATGAAGCTTACATATTAAGGCTCAACCTTGATGTGGATGTGAACATTCAGGAACTGCTGGTGATCGACGATTCAGATCTGCTTGCGCACCAATTACAAGGATAATGGGCTACCAAAAATTCCAAGATACTACCATATCTCCATTATGTGCTAGAAATGAAGAAGAGGTTCACAAAGATAGAATTCCAGCATGTCCCCAGAATTCAGAACGAATTTGCAGACGCATTGTCCACCTTGTCATCAATGATACAACATCAAGACAAGAATTTCATTGATCCCATTCTGGTGGGGATCCATATCAGCTGGCATATTGTGCTCATGTTGAAGAATAAACGAATGGAATACCCTGGTTCCACGACATCAAAGAGTACTTGGCAAAAGGAGAATACCCGGAGCATGCAAACCATACTCAGAAACGCACACTTCAGAGGTTGTCTAATCACTTCTTCCAAAGATGAGGAACCCTATATATAAGAACTCCTGATATGGGACTGTTAAGATGCGTTGACGCAAAAGAAGCTTCCAAAATGCTCGAGGAGATACATGCCGGAACCTGCGACTCACATATGAATGGCTTTGTCTTGGCAAAAAAGATACTCAGGGCCGGATACTTTTGGATGACCATGGAAACAGACTGCATCTGGCATGTTAAAAAATGCTACCAATGTCAGATACATGCATACATGATACGAGTGCCACCAAACGAGCTTAATGCAACAAGCTCATTGGTCAAATCGATCCCACCGCTTCGAACGAGAACCGATTCATTTTGGTGGCCATCGATTATTTCACTAAATGGGTTGAAGCTACATCCTACAAAGCCATGACCAAGAAGGGCGTTGCAGATTTTGTCCGTGACCGAATTGTTTGTCGATTTGGGGTTCCAGAGTCCATCATCACCGACAATGACGCCAATATCAACAACGATCTAATGAAATCTATGTGTGAAACTTTCAAAATCAAGCACAAAAATTCCACAGCGTACATGCCTCAAATGAATGGAGTCGTGGAAGACGCCAACAAAAAAATCAATAATATACTAAGGAAATTGGTAGAAAATCACAAGCAATGGCATAAAATATTACCATTCGCCTAACTAGGATACCGTACCACATTCCGTACATCAATCGGGAAACTCCCTATCTGCCGGTTTATGGTACTGAAGCTGTCATTCCTGCCGAGGTAGAAATTCCTTCCTTGAGAATCATACAAGAAGACGAACTCAACGACACAGAATGGATAAGGAGCCGCTATGAGAAACTAGCCCTCATAGACGGAAAGAGGATGAATGCAGTATGTCACGGTCAGCTTTATCAGATTAGAATGTCCAGAGCCTTCAATAGAAGGGTCAAGCCAAGACAGTTCACACCGGGGCTGCTGGTGCTGAAACGGATCTTCCCGCATCAAGATGAAGCCAAAGGGAAATTCTCTCCCAATTGGCAAGATCCCTACATGGTTTACAGAGTACTGACAGGAGGAGCACTCATACTCGCAGAGATAGACGGGGAAATCTGGCCAAAGCCAATCAACTCATATGCAGTCAAAAGATACTATGTGTAAACCATTTTATGTTTCTCTATATGATGTAAATTGAACTACGCTCGACCTGATTCCCATTTAAGAGGGGATACGTAGGCAGCCTTGTGGGTTCGGTCACAATTAAATAAAATTTCTATTTTCCCCACAATCAGAAACTGGGGCAGAATTTTGAGGAGGACCCTCAAAATTCCGAAGCAAGTTCAACCAACCGTAGCATACGGAGCAGTCAGAAAGGTCACCTATTTAATTGGGGAAAATTTTTGAGGAGGACCCTCAAAATTCTACGGCAGAGGAAGTCGCAATGTCTCTAATAATGTCACAGTTACTGATTCATCTAACTAACTTCTAAATTGTATATTACTATGTCTTTGAAAATTATACACGCATGCTTTTGAAAAAGAAACTGTGCTTTAGCCAAATGCTACCTTAATAGCTTGAACAAGATCTTCAGACAGGACAGAGCAAATCGAGCAAGCAAAGGCACGAACCAACCTCCCCCGCAAAACTCAAAAACTTTCTTTGGATGTAGGGCTATATCATCATGATAAACATCGTCGCAATAACACAATCGCTATGCATGAAACACATTGTTAGCTATGAATACTTCACTATTGCCTTCTCTTTGCATGGGACTAAGCACTGTCCCGAACCTTGCGTGAGGCTAAGACCTGTCTCTCCACTTGCATGAGGATAAGCATTGCCTTTTCTTTGAATGAGACTAAGCTTTGTCTCAACCCTGCCTCTCCACCTGCATGAGACTAAGCCTGCCTCTCCACTTGCATAAGGCTAAGCACTGCCTCTCCACTTGCATAAGGCTAAGCACTGCCTTCTCTTTGCATGAGACTAAGCTCGGTCTCAATCCTGCATGAGGCTAAGACCTGCCTCTCCGCGTGCATGAGGCTAAGCCCTGCCTCTCCACTTGCATAAGGATAAGCACTACCTTCTCTTTGCATGGGACTAAGCACTGTCCCGAACCTTGCATGAGGCTAAGCAATGCCTTCTCTTTGCATGAGACTAAGCTCTGTCTCAATCCTGCATGAGGCTAAGCCATGGCTCTCCACTCGCATAAGGCTAAGCACTGCCTTCTCTTTGCATGGGACTAAGCACTGTCCCGAACCTTGCATGAGGCTAAGCCCTGCCACTCCACTTGCATAAGGCTAAGCACTGACTTGTCTTTGCATGAGACTAAGCCCCGTCTCAAATCGCTTGCATGAGGCTAAGCCCTGCCTCTCTATTTGCATAAGGCTAAGAGCTGCCAAAACTTAGCATGGGACTAAGCATTGTCCTGAATTTCACACGATACTAAGCACTATCTCTCTTACATCGGGCTAAGCTCTTCCCTCAACTTCACACAAGACTAAGCTCTGTCTTGTTACCTCTAGCATCATACCTCTGCACCTCATGGGCTGAAATATAGCCAACTTGCCCGAAGGCGTCATAGTCTAAAGGCACCATCCTCATAGCCGGAAGACATCATGCCATGGCCTGAGGATCTCTCAAACTTGCACACCATTATTCAAAGGCGTCATGGTTTGGAGGAACTATTTTCATGGCCCGAGAATATCATTTCATGGCCTAGGAATCCCTTACCGCACGATTCATGGCCCGGGACGTCATGGTCTAAGGACGTCATCCTCAACCGTCCAAAGACAATCTTCATGGTCTAAACGGAATTTGCATCATATATATATTTACGCAAATTTATGCATATATGCTCGAAATATATCTTTGTGGATTACCATGTGATCCGGTAAGTAACTGTTATTCCAATAGGTGCAATCCTGCTACAGTTCCTTCAAATTATTTCAAACTTGACCGCTCACCATGATCGTTTCATCCTATTCAAAACCTTGTGTCCGCCCTTGTGACAACTCCATCGGTTTATTCCACCGGTGGATCAAGAACTACACACGGCCTAATTCCTTTAAAACTAGGGATATGTAGGCAGCTCAGAAATTGGAGTGCAGCCTATATCTCTCGAATCCTCTATTCGGTCAAAATTGGCTATATATCTTTACCCAACAACTCTTTCATCCTTCCCGGGTAAAGAAGGGCAGCTGTTGATACCTAATTTTTCCCATATATATTTTAAAAATACATTTATACTTTCAAATTAGTGCATGAGCATCAACTAGTATTTTTTCATAATTTTCGGTAATATTTAGAGGATTTTAAATTAATTTGTTCCAGCATTTTATTATCTAAATAATTATTTATTTCATCAATGATTTATTACGTAATTTTTATCATTTATATTTATATTGAGATTTAATCATTTTATGCATAATTATATCTGTATCTTTTGGCTATAAATGCATTAACTTTGCAATAATAGCCCATATATGCATAATTACATTATTGACACGGAAAATGAGTTTTTATATTTTTATAATATTAAGTAATTATTTTATATCATTTTCATATACAAATAATATTTTATCATTTATTAATTATTTTTATAAATTATTTTATTAATTTAAATGAGTATTTAAAATATTGTCCTTTTTAATTGATTTTTTTCGGACCTACCCCAGCCCAATACCCTATCCAGCTCAATAACCCAATACCCAATACACTAACCCAACTACCCAACTACCCATACCCATACCCGTCCAGTTAAACCCGCCCTACCTAAATCTTATCTTGGTCGTTGATCGCAGAAGATCAACGACCTTAAATCCACCATCCCTATAATATAATTGCTATTGTTATGTAATTCATTCAATATTTTGGGTTGTAATAATCTCTGTAATAACATATTTGGGGGTTATTAGTAAAAGTTGGGGGGAGGGGGGGAGGGGTTCTATATCTTTGTTAAAATTGGGTAGAAATCCTTCATATAGGTTTAATTATGTTGATTGAATCATGTGAGTGTTATACTTGTTTAGAGATCCTGCCTATAGGGTTTTCCTGATCGTTTTGATTCTGTCTTTTACAGTGGCATACTAGAGATCCTTCTTATACGCTTTTCCGTTAATTATGCATTAGAAATCATGTTCATAGGATCTACACATATTTTCAACTCAATGTGCGTGACCATGTTTATAGGATCTTGTTTGTTTGAAATAATAATCTTACCCGACAATCTGCTTAATTTCTACCCACATACAACTAATAGATATCATGTCTATGGGAAATAAAATTAATTTCAACCTAGAAATCTTGCCTATAGGATTTAAAACCTAGAAATCATGCCTATAAGGGTTCAAATTAACTCAACGCTTAGAAATCATGCCTATATGGGTTTAAATCCATTCAACACTTAGAAAGCATGCCTATAGGATTTAAAAGGAATAACAATTTGTCCTCATAAGTCAAAATCAGTAACACGCTTAGAAACCATGTTTATAGGTTTGTGACTAAGTAACTCGTAGAAATTATGCCTATATGATTCTATTAACCAATTTTGAAATCAATCGATTCTGACCATCATTTAGGCAATCTGTAGGACTTACTAATGATTCTGGGCCTAAAATTGTGACATATTACCTGCTTGGAATGCCTAGATTTGTGCGAATAAAATTAGTACGCAAACAGAATAAGTTTAATACTCGCTTAACAAAACTGCCTTTATTTTCTGTTTCTGCTCATATAGATATCCTGCCTATAGGGTTATGAAATTAACAAAGTTTGTTGATTCAATTGCGTGCTTTTGTTGTTTACGTGTGGAGGTCAATGTGAGCCCTTATTTATTCTTTACTTGAAAGTCCTATTTGCCTTTTGTTTGTCACTTAGATTTCTCATTTTTAAGTAACATAAGTCAGTCTAGAACCATCCTAAATAGAGGTCCTAATACCTCTGGGGCCATAGGTGAGGTACGGGTAGTGCACGTATAAGGAACGAGCTAGAAACTACTAGAACGCTTAGGTAACAACTTAAAGATAGTAATTGAGTAGTAAGAAGATGATAGCCCGTGCGCTAGTGCTATGAGTAACACCCCAACTCGGGGAAGTTACAAAGTATTGCATGGAATGATCCTATAGGCTAAAAAACCAAGGACCCCCCCCCCCCTCCCCTTTAATCATGTTTAAAGTAATTTGTATTGTCCAACTTATTTTATTTACCTTTTAAACTAATTTTCTTAATCAAGGTCGGCCGAAACCCACCGTTGTGGATCTCTAGGGGTGCCTAACACCTTCCCCTCAAGGTAATTTGAGCCCTTCACGTTTTCTGGTAATGCAAATTGGTTTTATGAATTAACTGCTCTAGGTGCCCTATCAGACCTTAATCCGTTAGGTGGTGACTCTTCCAATCCCTTACCTCATCCCAAAAAGAAGGGAGTTGTCTCAGAATGTCGAAACCCGATTTCGCGAGGAAAAGGAGGTGCGACAACCTTTTGGGTCATCACATTCTCCACCTCTAAAACAATCGTTCGTCCTGGAACGGACATAGTAAAGTACCTGAACTATTGAATAGGTGGGGATATCTACTCCGCATGTCCGACTCGGACTCCTAAGTAGCTGCCTCAGCGGGCTGACCTCTTCACTGCACTCGAATTGAAGGATAACACTTTGATCTCAACTGACGAACCTACCGAGCTAAAATAGCCACCGACTCCTCCTCATAAGTCAAATCCTTTCCCAACTGGAAAGAGCTGAAATCTAACACGTGGGACGGGTCACCATGATACTTTCGGAACATGGACACATGAAATACTCGATGAACTGCTAATAACCCCGGAGGCAATGCAAGCCTATAAGCCACCTCTCCCACTCTCTCGAGGATCTCAAAAGGCCTGATATATCTAGGGCTCAACTTGGCCTTCTTTCCAAACCTCATGACACCGTTTATGGGTGACACCCACATCAACACTCTTTCCCCGACCATGAATACCACATCACGAACTCTACGATCGACATAACTCTTTTGCCTGGACTGAGTTGTGCGAAGTCGATCCTGTATAATCTTGACCTTGTCCAAGGCCTCATGTACTAGATCTGTACCCAATAACCGAGCCTCCCCCGACTCAAACCACCGAATTGGCGACCGGCACCGCCTACCATATAATGCCTCATAGGGATCCATCTGAATGCTCGACTGGTAGCTGTTGTTGTAGGCGAATTATGCAAGAGACAAGAACTGATCCCACGATCCTCCGAAGTCTATAACACAAGTGCAAAGCATATCCTCCAAGATCTGAATAGTACGCTCAGACTGCCCATCCGTCTGAGGATGGAATGTTGTGCTCAACTCAACCCGCGTACCCAACTCACGTTGTACTGCCCTCCAAAAGTGCGTGGTGAACTACGTACCTTGATAAAAAATGATAGACATGGGTAAAACCGTGAAGACGGGCTATCTCACCAATATAAATCTCTGCCAATCGCTCCGAAGAATAGGTAACTGCCATAAGAATGAAGTGTGCTTACTTAGTCAGCCTATCCAAAATGACCCAAATGGCATCGAACTTCCTCTGAGTCCGTGGGAGTTCAACAAAAAATTCCATAGTGATACATTCCTACTTCCACTCAGGAATCTCTATATGCTGAAGCAAACCACCGGGTCTCTGATATTCATACTTCACCTGCTAACGATTCAAGCAAAGAACTACATAAGAAACTATATCCTTTTTCATCATCCTCAACCAATAATGCTGTCGCAAGTACTGATACATCTTGGCGGCACCCCGGTGAATCGAATACCAAGAACTGTGAGCCTCCTCAAGAATCAACTCACAAAGACCATCAACATTAAATACACACACGCGAACCTGATCCTGAAAACTCTGTCATCTCCAACAGTAACCTGCTTGGCACCACCATGCCGTACTATGTCCCTAAGAACCAATAAATGAGGGTCATCATACTGTCGATCTCTGATACGCTCAAACAAGGAAGACCGAACGACTGTGCAAGCTAGAACACGGCTGGGCTCTAAAATATCCAACCTCACAAACTGGTTGGCCAAAGTCTGAACAACTGATGCTAGCGGCCTCTCACCAACTGGAATTAACGCAAGGTTGCCCATACTCACTGACTTCCTACTCAATGTGTCGGCCACCACACTGGCATTCCTAAGATGGTACAAGATAGTGAAATCATAGTCTTTCAATTGCTCTAACACCTCGTCTGACTCAAATTGAGATCCTTTTACTTGAACAAATAATTAAGGCTGCGATAATCTGTGAAAAACTCACACGACACGCCATAAAGATAGTGCCTCCAAATCTTCAACGCATGAACAATGGCTGCCAACTCTAAATCATGGACATGGTAATTCTTCTCATGAACCTTCAACTGCCGAGATGCATATGCAGTCACCCTGCCCTTGTGCATCAATACTTCTCCAATCCCAATAGGGGAGGCATCAAAATATACCGTGTAAGATCCTGAACATGATGGTAACACCAACACCTACGCTATAGTTAAAGCTGTCTTGAGCTTCTGAAAGCTCGCCTCACTCTCGTCTGACAATTTGAACAGGGCACTCTTCTGGGTCAACCTGGTCAACGGGGCTGCTATAGATGAAAACCCCTCCACAAATCGACGTTAATAACCCGCCAACCCCAAGAAGCTCCTGATCTTCGTGGCTGAAGTGGGTCTAGGCCAGTTCTTAACTGCATCAATCTTCTTAGGTGAATACCCTCTGTCGATACAACGTGGCACAAGAAAGCGAGTGAATCCAACCAAAACTCGCACTTCAAAAATTAAGCATACAACCGGCTGTCCCTCAGAGTCTGGAGCAGTATCCTAAGGTGCTGCTCATGCTCCTCCCGATTGCGGGAGTATATCAAGATGTCATCAATAAACACAATCACAAAGGAATCCAAATAAGGCTTGAACACTCGGTTCAACAAATCCATAAATGCTACTGGGGCATTTGTCAGCCCAAACGACATCACCAGAAACTCACAGTGCCCACATCGCGTCCGAAAAACTATCTTAGGGACATCGGATGCCTTAATCCTCAACTGATGGTAGCCAGAACTCAAATCGATCTTCGAAAACACTTTGGCACCCTAAAGCTGATCAAATAAATCATTAATCCATGGAAATGGATACTTGTTCTTAATGGTGACTTTATTCAACGGCCGATAATCTATACACCTCCTCATAGACCCATCCCTCTTCTTCACAAACAAAATTGGTGCACCCCAGGGCGAGACACTAGGTCTAATGAAGCCCTTATCAAGTAAATCCTACAATTGTTCCTTCAATTCTTTCAACTTTGGTGGGGCCATCTGATATGGCAGAATGGAAATGGGTTGAGTGCCCGAAGCCAAATCAATAAAAGAATCAATATCCCTGTCGGGTGGCATCCCCGGCAAGTCTGCAGGAAATACCTCGAGAAACTCACGAACAACAGGCACATAATCCATAGAAAGAACCTCTGCACTAGAATCGCGAACATAAAGCAAAATAGGCCAAACACCCCTTCTTGACCATACACCGAGCCTTCATATAAGAAATAACCCTGCCGGTAGAATGGCCAGGAGTCCCTTTCCACTCTAATCGAGGCAACCCTGGCAAGACTAAGGTCATCGTCCTGGCGTGACAAACCAAAATAGCATGATAAGGTGACAGCCAATCCATATCACATATACATCGAAATACACCAAATCAAGGAGTAGAAGATTTACACTGGTCTCAAGACTCCCAATAGTAACCAACATAAACAATATACATGATCTACAGCAATAGCATCCCCCACATGCGTAGACACATATACAGGGGCACTTAAAGAATCACGAGGCACAACTAAATATGAAGCAAATTAAGATGACACATAGGAGTAAGTAGACCTCGGATCAAACAGAACTGAAGCATCTCTACTGCAAACTGAAAAGTACCTGTAATAATAACATCGGATGACTCAGCCTCATGTCTAGCTAGAAAAGCATAACATCGGGGCTGGGCCCCACCACTCTAAACCATATCCCTGGGACGCCATCTAGCTGGCGGGCCTCCATCTTTAACGGCCTGACCTCCACCTCTAACAATCTCTCGCCTACCTCTAACTACCTGACCCTTGCCTCTAGGTGGCTGAGCAGGTGGTGTAGTTGCTGGTGCCAGAACCATGGCACGAGAACCCTGATGTTGCGAGCTTCTCGATGCACGAGAGCAAAATCTAGCAATGTGTCTCGGATCACTACAAGTATAACAAGACCTTGGCTACTATGACTGTTGGCCGTGAAACTGACCCTGTCAACCTGAATAACCACCCTGAAAACTCTGGAGCGGAGGTGCACTGATAGAAGCTGGTGGTGCACTATAGGCTGGCCGATCAGAATATGGAATATGAGGGCCACGACCACCTGAGGCACCGTGGGATGCCTGGAGTGCTGAATGAAATGGCCTGGGAGGATGGCCTCTACCATAAATACCCCCGCCTCCAGATGAGGCACCGATGAACCCACCGGAATAATGAGGTCTCTTTTTTGACCCCTAACCTCCCTGTCAAAGAACCATCTCGACTCGTCTTGCGGCATTAGCCGCATCTTGGAAAGCAATCTCGCTCCTAGTCTCCTTAGCCATCTACAATCTAATAGGCTGAGCAAGTCCCTCAATAAACCTCCTTACCTTCTCCCTCTTAGTAGGAAGCATAAGAATAACATGACGGGCCAAATCCACAAAACTGGTCTCATATTGAGTAACAGTCATGCTGCTCTGCTGGAGACGCTCGAACTGACGGCGGTGCCCCTCTCTCAAGGTGACAGGCAGAAACTTCTCAAAGAATAAATGAGAGAACTAGTCCTAAGTAAGAGCAGGCGATCCAGCTGGTCTGGTAAACAAATAATCCCCCCACCATTTCTTGGCAGAACAAGTCATCTGAAAAGCAGCAAAGTCGACCCCATTGGTCTCCAATATACCCATGTTCCGAAGAACCTTATGAAACTATCAAGATACTCCTGGGGATCATCTGAAGTAGCACCACTGAAACGAACTGGAAAGAGCTTGGTAAACCTATCCAATATCCACAAAGCCTCAGAAGACATAGCTGACCCATCACCGGGCCAAAGAGTCCTGAAGCACTGGGGTGGCAATAAACCCCTCTGGGACCTGAGCTGGTCCCGTAGGAATAGTCTGAGCTGGAACCTCCTCATCGAACTCTACCTGAGGCTCCATGGCTGGGGCTGCTGCTCGGGCTCTAGGCTAAGCCTTACCCCTGCCTCGGCCTCTGGAGCGGCCTCGGCCTCGACCTCTGCCCCTCGTAGGAGCTGCTGATGGAGGCTCTAGTTGCTGCTCAGCTGAAGAAGTGGTATGCATTCTCGCCATTTGCGAGAAAATAAGAATAGGAGAGTTCAATCAGTATTGAGAAAACAAAATCGCACGATAGAGTTGAATAAAAGTGAAATTTGTTCCCAACTTTATAGCCTATGGGAGATAAGTACAGACATCTCCGTACCGATCCTCCAGACTCTACCAAGATTTTCCATGAATTGTGAGACCTAGGATACCTAGTGCTCTGATACCAGCTTGTCACGACCCAGAATTCCCACCATCGGGACCGTGATGGCGCCTAAAATTCACTTGTTAGGCAAGCCAACATTAGATATTCAATAAGCAAAATCTTAAACCTTACAATTATTAACAACAATTAAAAACATGACAGATTAATAAGAGAGCGAAAATTCATAACAAGTCCAAATATTTATACATAACTACCTAGAGACTGGAGTCACAACCCACGAACTTCTAAGATTTAAGTACAAGTAACTGGCTGAAAGAAAATGCAATCGTTTATGAATTAAAAGAAACAATAAACTAAAATAGCTAGAAGGGGACTCCAGGGTCTACCGATGCTGGCATATCTACCTTGGTCTCCTATGTAATGAAGTCAGTAGCTAGTCTCAAGATCAGCTCGGACCGACACCAAAATCTGTACAGGAAATGCAGAATGTAGTATTAGTACAACCGACCCCATGTACTGGTAAGTGTCGAGCCTAACCTCGATGAAGTACTGACGAGGCTAGGACAAGACACACACAAAAAACCTGTGTAGTATAACCATACATATAGCAATAACAGTAATATAAGAAATAAGACAGGAAATATTGGGAAGGGGATATGCTGAGGGGATCATAATAAAAAAACTCAAAACAGTGATAAAGACTTGATCAATCAATATGCCTTAAACAAAAAAAACAAGTAATAAATGGTAAAGGAAACTACACGGCATCACCCTTCGTGCTTTTACTCTCAATCTCACCATATGAAATAATAGAACGATACAGCATCATCCTTTTTGCATTAACTCTCTCATAACCAATATGCCTTAAACAAATAAAATAAGTAAAAAGTGGTAAAGGAAATTGCACGGCATCACCCTTCGTGCTTTTACATTCTCCCTAACAAAAACAAGGAGCAATAACAACAGAGAGATAGAAATATCAAGGATCAATCTTACTTCAACATTTAGTTCTACAATACCAACCTCAACTTTGAGCCAATACTCAATAAATACTAAATTCCGTAAAAACATGATGAAAATTGCTCAACATAATGAATGGCTACTCTAAGCATGAACAATATAATTAAAGAATACAAAAGTTACAATAATAAGACTTACTCGCATGCTATGACCCGACAATAACGTATAGGTGCTCGTCACCTCAACTATACGTTGTACTAAAAAACCAAACAGGTAGAAAATAGTCAAATAATACCTAATCCCTCAAGCCAAAGTTAGACACAACACTTACTTAGCTCCAACGGCCAAATTCAAAGCTCAACCACCGCTTTTCCTCTAGATTCCACCTCCATACCACTCGTATCTAGTCATAATTAACTTAATAACATCAATTATTGCTAAATAAATTGATTATAATGCATGAATTTAGGTTTCCGAAACTTTCCCCCAAAAAGTCAAAAATCGACCCCGGACCCGCTTGGTCAAAACTCGAGGTTCGGATCAAAACCCATTCACCCCCGATCCCACTTGGTCAAAACTCAAAGTTTGGACCAAAACCCATTCACCCATTCACCCCCGAGCCCGAATATGTAATTAGTTTCGAAATCCGACCCCAAATTGAGGTCTAAATCCCAATTTCCCAAAAATCCATGATTTTACCCAAACCCCTAATTTCTACCAAAATCCTAGATTTTAGGTTGAAAATTCATGGAATGAAATGAGTAATTGAATGAAAATGGTTTGGAATCACTTACCAACACTTTGGGGAAGCAATTAGCTTGAGAAGACTGCCTCTGGGTCGTTTGGCTTTCGAAAATTTGAAAGAATGGCCTAAGTCCTGTTTTCGGACCGTTTTATGAACTGGGCGACAATGTTCATCGGGTTCGCGTGAATATTGGACGCGCTCGGGAAAGTTTATCCCCCCCGACCTTCGCGTTCACGAGATGGGGTTCGCGTTCGCGTAAAGTTACTTCATCTCCCAACCCATCCCAGCTAAAGCTACGCGTTTGCGTGAGACGGGTCACATTCACGTAGAGTAATCCCCCCAGTGCTCCTCGTTCGCGACCATAGTCCCTTGTTCGCGTAGAGTAAAATCCTCCCCCAACCCAGATCCCCTTCGAGATCGCGAGAGTGGCTTCGTGATCACGAAGCACAATGCATCAGAACACCAGCTTCAACAAACACACCATATTTTCTATGTTTCAAAACACCCGTAGCCTATCCGAAATTTACCCGAGCCCTCGGGACTCCAAATCAACACGCACAAAAGTCCTAAAACATCATACGAACTTTCCTGCACGATCGAATCGCCAAAATAATACCTAGAACTTCGAATTTAGCATCAAATCAAATGAAATTTTCAAGAAAGCTTTAGAGTTTCTATTTTCCCAACCGAACGTCTGAATCACGTCAAACTGACTTTGTTTCTTATCAAACTTTACAAAGAAGTCATAAATATTATATTGAACCTGTATCCATGATCCGAACCAAAATACAGGCCCGATATAAAACTCCAAACATTAATAAATTCTTAAAACCATTAAAGTTTTAGACTTTTAATTTTTAACAAAAATCAATATCTCAAGCTAGGGACCTCGAAATTCATTTTTGGGCATACGCCCAGGTCCCGTATTTTAATACGGACCCACCGGGACTATCAAAATACGGGTCTGGGTCCGTTTACTCAAAAAGTTAACCGAAGTAAACTCTGATCAACCTTTAAAGCAAAAATTCTTATTTTTATCAACTTTCAACATAAAAGCTTTTCAGAAACACGCCCGAACTGCGCACACAATTCAAGGAGGGTAAAAATGAGATTTCAAAGGCTTAAGAGTGCATAACCGAGTTCTAAAATACAAGATGACCTTTTGGGTCATCACAATTAAATTATCTGTTTTCTTCATTTTATTATATCACCTGTCTTATTATCATATCCTAGTAGGTCCCATACCTGACCTCGTCACAACTCTACCGATGTTAGGCTTGTCACTTACTGAGTGTAGATCCAGGTGCTTCTTCTCAGCCTCGTTATCAGTGCAACAACATTTTGGAGACATCAAGGTATATGTTCCTGCGTCCGCAGACCTCGGAGTCTCCTCTATTCCCTCCTATGTCGTTTTACCTTTCAATATTTTTCTTAGACTCTAGTGTATAAAGATACTAACTTTCTTATGTAGCTTATGACTTATGATTACCGGATTTTGGGAACATTTGTGTATACTCTAGTGCTAGGTTGTTGTACATGTCGAGCGGCATTTTTATCATTTTTATAGTTATCCATTGCAGTATAGTCGTTAAATTATGTTTTCGTTTCTATTATTCCCCAATTTTTTAGGCTTACCTAGTCGTAGAGACTAGGTGCCATCACGACGTCTTATAGAGGGAGACTTGGATCGTGACAAATGACCAATTAAATAAGGCCTGGCATAATGGAAAACGGGAGAATAGTGTGAATACAACATTAACCTAGCAATCACTATAACAAAAAGGAGGTTTAGCGAAAATAAAAAAGGCCTTTAGTGACAATAAATATTGCCGCTAAAACATTTACCGATCATTAACTTTTACAGTTGCACATGGGGTCGCTAAAGCATTTACCGACCATTCACAAAAGAGTCAGACTGAATTGCCGCTAAAAATCATAGGTTTTTGTGGCAATTATTTAGCGACAATTATAATGGACGCTGAATCAGTTCCGAAAGTGGATTAGTTTCTACCTTTAGTGTCCATTTAATTGTGGCGAATTCATTTGAATTCCCATTAAAAGTCAAAAATTTAATGACAAATGTTTTATGGCTATTATAATGGCAACATAATACGTCCCCAAAATGGCATAGTTTGCACCTATAGAGTCCTTTTCAATTGCTGTTATATCCAATTAAGCAGTCGCTGAAAAGTATCCTTTTCATTGGCATATGAAAGCTAAAATCTATTTTCGTAGAATATAAAGTTTTAGCGATATTTATAATGGTTTATCTCTTCTTTCTGACAACCTTTTTTTGTCGACGTTGAAACTATCTAAAAATATAGACAAACACTACCAACGATAATACAACTAATTCACAAAAAAGAAAAAAATCATAATATCAAGACAAATAGAAGAAAATACATTCCGTAATATGAATATCTCATAAAATAAATTAAAAAGTGTCATTGTTTAAACTAAAAAAAACTATTATTATTCTATTGACTACCAAGAATAACATTATAGTATATCTGTAGTCGTCAAATAATTTTGTAATTCTTCATCATATTAAAATCCTTCACATGCTAAATTTTTAAACTTCATATTGTATAACCTGAAATAATAAAATAAGTTAATGTCAAAAGATGAAATCAAATGTGAAGCAAAAAAATTGTGAGTCTCCATTTAAAATATGTCCAAGTAGTTGCAACTTCAACCAATTCAATTGAAGAAAAAGTACAGGAATTCAACATGAATTGCAACAAAATAAGTACTATTCCAGCTCTATAAAGTTATTACCCAGAAGCAAACAATAAGATAGTTGCCACAAAAATGTATCACAAAAACTGTCGGCAAAACAGTTATACATAACCAAACTAAAAGCAGCTCAAACATTTATCTGATATACCTCCAGTATACCCAAAATTGACCAAATTATACATACCTTCAACAAAAACACACTAATTTTCATGGGCGGCTTTTCAGCCATGCCCCAAGACCCCTTGGACGCGCCCCGTGGCGTCCTGGCAAGCCTCCTAATGCCTAGCGCCACGGACGGCCCCGTGGTCTTAGCTGCGCCAAGTGACAAAAACGCAAGTGCCTCTATCGCCCCACCGATATCCCTCGCTAGCGCACAGCCGTAAGAAGCTGCCAATAGCACCGCACGCACAAATCGTGATGCTTGAGACAAAGTTTCTCACAACGGACATGTTTCTGCCTTGTCGAAAACTAAGTCATTTTTATTGTAAATATAAAGTAGTTCTATTTCATGTACTTTAATTATGTTTCTCTGGCGTAGTTTGGTCAAGTCTTGTAACTTTGGTTTATTTTTATAAGCATTATTAGGAGGCATCAAGCAATCGAAAACTTTCTAGCAAGGAATTGTCCGTACTGGTGTCTCTCCCCCTTAACACCGCGTTGCCTTCTTTTGTAATAGCTTTCATTAATGCAATGAATCTTTTATTCAATTATTATTACTGTTCTCTCAATTGTTGGCATTGGTTTTCCTATACGACACTGACAATCTCGTCTAGCGTACGGAGGGGACCTCACTCGGCGGACAACAACTGCCCCGACATCGGTTGCTTAGTCTTACGTTGCCCTTCCAAGGAATCTCAGGAAGGCGCCGCGTAACAGTTGGTATCAGAGCCTAGGCTCGACATCGGACGAGGGAACGCATTGACATTACCACCATTTCCGACCATGGTGAATCATGGGGACCACATTGCAACCCTTGAGGAGACGGTTAACGTACTACCGCCCATCGTGGATACGGTGTCGGAACTGAAAACCAGCCTAGTGCAAAGGTTGGACGACCTGGACCGCAGAATGGCCCAGGCCGAAGTTGACATAGAAAACACCAGTCGCGACTCTGAAGGAGACCGGAAAATGGCAGCTACTGAGGCAGCCGAAAATTTTGATAAATTTGAGGGTCTCCAATAGGAGCGCGCCGAGGATTTAGCCCACGTGGCACAAGAGGCAGACATGATGACTGCCATGCAGCAAACTATTGACGACTTGACAGGCCATCTCAATGTCGTCAATGCTGCTCTATAAGGCTTGATTTGACGCGGTGGAAATCAAATCGGTGGTGCTGTGAACCTCACCCCCATGGCAAAGAAACTGAAAATTCCTGAGCCAAAGCCATACAATGGGGCTAGAAATGCTAAAGAATTGAAAATTTTCATATTCGACATCGAGAAGTACTTAGATGCCGTGGGAGGCCTAGAAGAAGCCAAGAAGGTAGAAACTACTGCAGTGTATCTTCAGGGTGATGCTAAGCTCTAGTGGCGGGTGAAGTACGAAGCCATCAGGGCCGGTGACGATGCTCGCGAGACATGGGCAAAACTGAAGGCAGCCATACGCCTACAGTTCTTCCCCGAAAATGTTGAGTACAATGCAAGGAGAAAGCTTCAGGAGCTCCGCCAGACAAAATCAGTGCGGGACTACGTGCGAGAATTCTCCGCACTCATGCTGCACACCCGCGATATGGGGGACAAAAACAAGCTCTTCACATTCCTGGAAGGATTGAAACCTTATGCCCGCATGGAGCTGCAAAGACAAAGGATAGATACCCTACCCATGGAAATCCAAGTTATAGAATGCCTTGGGGACTATCAAATGGAAACTCGGAAGGATAGGCCCCAGCCGCCTATCCGAGGGGGTAGAAAGGAGGCTAGCCTAACAATGGTGACCCTAACAGAAGTGGGGGAGACCAGAGTGAAGGCAAATCTAAGGCTCCCTCCCCAGGCAGCAACAGTGTTGCATCAAACAACAATGATCGGGGGATAAAGCCCCTGTCAGGATGCCGTCATTACGGCGGGCCGCATTGGAATAATGAATGTCCACATGCACAGATGAACGCCCATCAATCTTATGATGATGTGACGGATGACAAAGCAGATGATGAGGAACAAACCGAACCAGTCGGTTCCTTCAACGCAATTGTTGATTCTGTTTCTGAGACATTAGCGGGAACCGGTGCTGGTATCCGCAAGAAGAAGGATCCCTGCCCAATCGCCAAGAAGATGAATAAAGGGACTCCTCCTGAGCAAGAAAGGACCTTGATGTTCGTTGAACTGAGGGTAAATGGAAAGCCCATTCGGGCGATGATAGATATAGGTGATTCTCACAACTACTTGGCCTCAACTCAGGTGGAGCGTCTTCGAATAGTTGTTGGAAAGGGAAGAGGCCATGTCAAGGCTATCAACTCACCTTCTCAACCAGTGGGTGGAATCAAAGAAGTACTAGTGAAGATGGGTCCTTATGAAGGTAAGTTCAACTTGCGTGTGGTGATCATAGATGACTTTGAGTTGATAGTTGGGCTGGAATTATTGAGGCAGACCAACACCATGCCCGTACAATATGCGGACATTCTTCTGATGATGGGAGTAAACGGGGCCATGCCCGGCATTATTCTTTGCATGACCATGAAGATGGCCGTTGAGAATATCTCGGCCTTACAACTGAAAAAGGGAGTCAAGAGACATGAACCTACATTCTTGGCTACCCTATGCATTTATGAGGTAGAACGCTCATCGGGTCCCCTTCCTACACCCGTAAAGGAGCTACTACTGGAATTTGAAGATGTCTTGCCACAGGAAATACCAAAGCGACTTCCGCCTAGGCGCAATGTGGATCATGAGATTGAGTTGGTGTCGGGTGCGAAGCCACCTGCCCAGGTTCCTTATAGAATGTAACAACCTGAACTTACCGAGCTTCGGAGACAATTGACGGAGATGCTAGACACAAGGATCATTGTGCCCTCCAAGTCCCCATGTGGGTCCCTAGTGATTTTCCAAAAGAAACATGATGGTAGTCTATGACTCTGCGTGGATTAGCGGGCTCTAAATAAAATCATTGTAAAGAACAAGTATTCTATTCCGCTCATGGAAGACTTGTTCGATAGATTGGGGAGTGCAACGGTGTTCACAAAAATTGACCTGAAGAAAGGGTATTGGCAAGTTCGGATTGCTGAGGGTGATGAACACAAGACGACCTATGTGATAAGATATGGGTTGTTTAATTTCCTAGTTATGCCGTTCGGCTTGACTAATGCTCCAACCACATTTTACACCCTGATGAACCAAGTCTTCCGAGAGTACATTGACGAAATTGGGGTGGTCTATTTGGATTACATTGTGGTTTATAGCCAAAAACTGGAAGAACACCTGGAGCACTTACGGAAAGTCCTAGCCCGATTGCGGGAGCATGAATTATACGCAAAGCTATCCAAGTGCTCCTTCGCTCAAAAATAGACCGACTTCCTCGGGCATGTCATTGAGGAAGGTCGGATCAAGATGGACCAGCAAAAGATCCAAGCCATCACAGATTGGCTTCAACCCAAGGATATCCACGCCGTAAGAGCCTTCCTTGGCCTATGAAATTTCTATTGGCGATTTGTGAAGAATTACTCCCTCATTGCAGTGCCATTAACAGAACTCTTCAAGAAGGTCACACCTTGGGATTGGGGTCCTAGGCGAGCGGAGGCCTTCAAAGCATTAAAAATGGCTATGTCTAGTAGCCCTGTGTTGTCCCTTCCTGATTTAGCCAAGCCATTCAAGGTACAAATGGATGCTTCTGACTATGCTCTTGGCGGGGTCTTACTACAAGACGGGCATCCCGTAGCATACGAGAGCCGGGAGATGAAGGATGCAAAGCGGCGCTATGCCGCCCATGAGAAAGAACTATTGGCTTTCGTTCATTTCTTACGCCTTTGGAGGCATTATCTGATGGGATCACCGTCCGTGGTCAAGACAGACAACAAAGTTGTTAGTCATTTCATGACCCAGCCAAAGTTGAATGGCCGACAGACCCGTTGGCAGGAACTCCTAGCAGAATTTAACTTCAACCTGGAGTACTGAAGTGGGAAGACTAATCAAGTTGCTGATGCGCTCAGTCGGAGAGCTGACCTAGCATCGATTTTCCTACTCGCCACCCTAAGGGGGAGCGAAGTAGCTACCACCATAAAAGACTAGATACAGGATCTACTCATCAAGGATCCCGATGCATAGTATTTGGTTGATTTAGTAGGACAGGGCAAAACTCACCAGTTCTACATGGAGGATAGTTTCTTGAAGGTAAAAGGGAACCGACTTTATGTTCCTAAAGGAGGAGATCTGAGAAGAACTCTCCTGGCGGAATTTCATGACACTCTGTGGGTCGTCCATCCCGGTGAAGAACGCACCATGGCATTACTTCGCCGTGCATATTATTGGCCCCAAATTGCCGATGACGTCGCTCAGTATATGAGGACTTGTCTAGTATGCCAGAAGGACAAGTCTGACCGCTTTACACAAGCGGGACTCTTGGAACCACTAGCTGTTCCAAAAAGACCTTGGAAAAGCGTGTCTCTGGACTTCATCACAGGATTTCCCAAGGTCGGAGATCTCACAACTATCTTTGTTGTGGTGGATCGGCTTTCCAAGTATGCCACCTATATTTCAGCACCTCAATATATATCAGTAAAAGATACAGCTCGACGCTTCTTCTCTCATGTCGTCAAATATTGGGGCCTGCCCAAAGATATTGTTAGTGATCGAAATTCACACTTTACTAGCAACTTTTGGACCCAAATATTTAAGTGCCTCGGGTCAAAATTGAGTCATAGCTCAAGTTTTCATCCGCAATCTGATGGCCAGACGGAGAGGTTCAATGGAATGTTGGAGGAATATCTCCGCCACTTTGTTACCGGATCGTAGGAGATTTCAACTATGTTTCCATTCACAAAAGAGCTCTAGTACAAACAAAAGCACTTTTGAAATTGTTACCGGGCAACAACCGCTACTCCCACACACCGTGAATGCACCAAACATGTCCAAATCTCCTTGCGCTGCTAGCATCTAAAAAGAATGGAAACAAAATTTGGAGATAGTGCAGAGCTATCTTGTTAAAACCCAAAACTAGATCAAGAGGCATGCTTATCAGAATCGTCGCTTTGTTGAATACCAAGTAGGAGACAAAGTTATGGTTAAAATCCCAAAACGGTACTTGTTTGTAGGGGTCCGTGGCCCTCGCCTGTTGCAAAAATATATTGGACATTTGTCCATTGAAAGGCGCATTGGGAAAGTTTCATACCAGGTGGATACCCCAACTTGGTGGAAACTCCATCCCGTCTTCCATGCCAGTCTACTGAAACCTTTTCGGTAAGACACGGAGGATCCTTCACAGAGCCAACTCACAATACCTAGTATTCGAGGCCCCGGTTCAACTGAGAAAAAGTGGACTGAAGCTATTCTTGATGATCGGATAATTCATGCCTCCAGGAAGGATCACCAAGAGTTCTTGGTAATAAAATGGCAAGGGTGTGATGCAAAGGATAATGCTTGGGAGAGTGGGACAAACCTCAAAGCCTACAAGGGCATAATTGAATATTATTTCGCAAGTAAGGCGCCGAAGACGTCGCCAACTAAGGTGGGGGAGAATGTCATGGGTGGCTTTCCAGCCATGCCCCATGACCCCTTGGACGCGCCCCGTGCCGTCCTGGCAAGCCTCTCAACGCCTAGCGCCACGGACGGCCCCGTGGTCTTGGCCGCACCAAGTGACAAGCGCGCATGTGCCTCTGTCGCCCCACCGATATCCCTCGCTAGCGCTCATCCGCAAGCAACTCCCTACAGCGCCGCGCGCGCAGACAATGACGCGCACAGATCGTGATGCCTGAGACAAAGTTGCTGACAACAGACATGTTTCTACCTTGTAGAAAACTAAGTCCTTTTCATTGTAAATATAGAGTAGTTTTATTTCATGTAATTTTATTATATTTCTCTAGAGTAGTTTGGTCAAGTCTCGTAACTTTGGTTTATTTTTCATAAGCATTATTAGGCGGGATTAAGCAATCAAAAACTTTCTAGCAAGCAATTCTCTGTACTGGTGTCTCTACCCTCGACACCGCGTTGCCTTCTTTTGTAATAGCTTTCATTAATGCAATCAAGATTTTATTCAATTATCATTACTGTTCTCTCAATTGTTGGCATTGGTTTTCCCGTATGGCACTGACAATCTCGTCTAGCGTACGGAGGGGACCTCACTCGGCGGACATCAACTGCCCCGATATCGGTTGCTTAGCCTTACGTCTCTCTTCCAAGGAATCTCAGGAAGTCACCGTGTGACATAACTACTGACTTGGAGAGAATCATGAACATATTTCAATGCAAAAACAAAAGAAACATGGGGAGAAAGAATTCTCTTCGAATAATCAGTACTACCTCCAAACACAAGAATACCCAAAAATGTTCCAACAATACCAACGCCATCTTCTGTTGTGAAATATAAGGTGAAGGAGAACCAGCAAGAGGCTCATGATGATCAATATTAAATTTATGAGCAAACCAAGTTACCAAGATAAATTTGCTGGATTTGCATAAACCTAGCTTAAAAATAAAATGTTCAATATTCATTAGCGACTCGATATATATTTAAATTGGTGCGTAACACAATCTATGGAATATTGAGTACAATTTAAGAAAGAAGTAAGATAAATTCTAATACAAGAGCATACCATGAGAAGATGGAGTATTTTAACCAATATTATGCATTTGTTGTGCATGTGGTACTTGTTCATGGCCACTGTTCGGATCAGGGACCTGATTAATATTAGCTAGTTATATAACATTTATTTCAAAAGATTAAAATTTCTTAAAACATATCTTAAGCTTTTGAGGTTGAGTTACCTGTTCAGTTGAAAATCCTGCGATGATAACTCATTAGAAGCATTTTTACACATGATTTGTCTCATCCATAATAGTTCTTGTTTCATCATACTCATTTCTTCATTTTGTTTTCCATTTAACTATGTTAGCTCTTTTATCTTTTGTTCTAACCTTCTTACCTCATTAGAAAAATCCTCTGGAGCAATATTTTTAATGGAAGATTTACTACCCTACAGTATAGAAGGAGTTGGACCAAGTCCCCAACATTGAACATACCCACTTTTTTAATTATCCAAAACTTGGGAATATACATCTCTTTCCCAAGCAACACTATGAGGAGGCTGGTTATGCTATCTCTCACTATTACTCCTCAATCTTTCATTTATCATATCCAGATTAGAGAGGGTTATCAAAAAAAAAATCCATTCAAAAACACCAAAAAAATTGCTAAAAAAGAAATACCTCTAGATTAGGTAGATGTATTTTGGAGGAAGAAAATGCAAATAAAATTGCTGAACCTGGATTACACTGAAACAGATGAAATTCAAAAACTAAATGACAGAGAAAGAACCTTACCATTGTCCTTGCAGAATCCTCATCAAGTGGTCGTTCATCCTTACGTTATTTATGAATTAGTACGAAAACTTGTGCTCGTGTAGGCTCTATCCCATTTTCAGCCTAATACAACAAAATCAATGCCACTTATGCATGACAAAAGTATTTTAAAATATTATATTTTATAATTTTCATATGAATACCTTCTCAGCCATCAAGGTGGCAATACTTTTGAATCCTCTAGTGTGATGCATATTTTTCTTGGCCCTATTATTCTATTTGCTCGTGTTCTCCTATGTCATTGCAACATAAGAATAGTGTTTTATTATTCAAACATAACAACTAATCTGGAAAAAATCAAAAGTATCTAAGTGTGTTTTTAAGACTTATGAAGTTGATACCTTAGATTTATCAGAGAGCCAATAAGGGACGAGATCAATCCATTGATCTCTAGGTATACGACTTGTTCTATTTTTTAGTAGAGCATCTTTGATCTTATACTTTAATGTATACTCACTTTTTAAATCACACTTGTAATCTTTCCATTTTTATCATAGTGTCTTTATGACATACTTTTCTCCGCTTGTTGGGATAGAGAACTTCTTCTGGAAAAAAAAAAAAAACGTTTACAAGAAAATATTATGTATAACAGAAATCACATATTATTAGATTCACAATAATAACAACGACGACAACAACAAATTCTTACCCTCACAAACTCCACTAATTTTTTCTTTTCATCGTTGTTAAAACTTCTCCAATCATCTACATACAATGGAGTTAGTTCTGGAGTTCTAGCGATAATCTCTAGAAAGCTAGCAAGCTTCCGACCCTCTTTACCAATAAATTAGTTGCGACTATTGAACTACACTCTACCTTGGATGCATCTTCAAAATATCTTTTAGTAATGTAGGTCCACAAATCTTCCTTGCCTCCGAATTATCTAACATGAAAAAGATTAAAAGGTCATGAAGTCCAAACAGTCGCCTGCTATTAATTAACAGTACTTAAGGAAAGAGATCTCAAAACTGAAAAACACTTCGAACTATTGATAAACTAATTAATGGTTCTAAAAAAAGTAACTGGTTTACTGCCTATTCACATTTCAGTTGGTTTTCATGATTTTATTGCCTTAGATAACTCTGTTAGCTTCATGTATTTTTCATAGATGCAGAATTGTATTTTACTAAATCGTAAAAACTCACATGAACCAAAAGAAAAGGATTGAAGCAGCACCACATCAGCTTAATAAGAAGTCACCAACAGTATTTACAAAAAATCAAATGAGAAGTTACTAGAAAGTAAAATGAAAACTATAGATCATTTAACAAACTATACAGACCAAAGTAGTTAACATCAATGAGATATCATTTAACATAATATTTTGCCATCCTCAGAAATAATGTAACTAGTTGGAGTGCTTTCAATATCCGGTGTTGTCATTTAACATATGATGGTATTGGAACGTCTCAGTGGTATTTATGATGGTTAGACGTGAGTTTATAGTGGTTAAGAATTAAGATTACACTTGCAATATTTTCAGTTGACTTGGAAAATATAGAAACATGATTTGTCTACTATTATAGCATGTCCTCTTTCTGTGTCTCCTTAATTTTTCAGATTTTTAAGTCAACTTGTTTGTATCTGTGTTCGATTCGACCCCCATGTCCCTATCCGTGCTACATATAACAATTGCACTAGTAAACATTGTAAATGGCAGAGAAGTTGCAACCACCAGACCAGTCGTTTTGAGTATTATAGTCACATTCCCCCATTTATTGTCTATTCTGTGTTTTTTGTTGTTATGTGACTGGCCGAGGTAATTGGTTTGGGTCCGGGATGTTTCAGAATTAATTGGGACACTTAATCCCAAGGTTGGAAGCCTAAGTTGATAGAGTTGTCAAGATGTTGACTTATGTATAAATGACTTCGGAATGGAGTTTTGATGGGTTCGATAGCTACATATGGTAATCCTAGACTTAGGAGTGTGTCGGAATATTGATTTGGAGGTCCTTGGGTGATTTTGGCTTGAGTTGATGAAAGTTGAAAATTTAAAGTTTGGAGAGTTGAGAATTATGATCGATAGTTGACTTTATGGTTACCGGGCTCGGATTTTAGTTCCGAAAATTGGAATAGTTCCGTTGTATCATTATGACTTGTGTGAAAAATTAATTGGAGTTGGTTTGGTATGTTTCGGCATTAGTTTTAGAAGTTAGAAGTTCATAAGCTCATTAGGCTTGAATCGGTGTGCGATTCGTGGTTTTGATATTATTTTATGTCATATGAGGCCTCGACTAAGTTCGTATAATATTTTAGGACTTGTTGGTATGTTCTGACGGGGCTCCGGGGGCCTCGGGTGTGACTCGGATCATGTTCGGCTTCAATTTTGGCTTTGTGATTGCTAGTTTTTCTGAGTTTGGTTTCCTTCATCGTGTTTGCAGAAGGGAGGCCGCGATCGCGTAGAGCAGTTTGTAGTAGGTGGAGATTTTACCTTTCGTGTTCGCAAAGTATGGGTCGCGATCACAGTTTTTAAGGAGAGTGTGAATCACGAACGCGTGAGGTGGACCGCCTTCGCGAAGAAGGAAGGGAGGGTGGCCTGGAGCAACGCGTTTGTTCTTCGCGATCGCGTGACTTCAAGTCCCTGTGCATCATGTTCACGCTTGGAGTTCTGCTTTCACGAATGGTTAATTTTGGCAGCTTTTATTTTTGTGCTTCGTGATCGCGAAGCATTTCCCCCGATCGCGAAGATGGAATCATTGGGCAAATTATATATTTTCAAAAATGAGGGTTAGAGTATTATTTCACATTTGGAATTTAAGAGCTCGGATTGAGGCGATTCTTGGAGGAATTTTTAAGGAATTGATTGGAGTAAGTGATTCTAACTCGGATTTGGTTGTTATACATGAATCTATCATTATTTTACCATTTAATTAGTGCTTTAGGTTGAAAAATTGTAAAAACTCCATAAACTATAATTTGAAGATTTGAAAGTTCAATTGAGATCAGAATTAAGTAATTTTGGTATGATTGGACTCGTTATTGGCTGGGCATTCGAATTTTATTAATTTTGGTGGATTCAAAGATGTAGGCTCGGGGTTGACTTTTTGACTTTTGTTAAAGAACCTAGCTTTATCATATGGAATTGATTTCTATAGCTTGTGTTGATCTTATTAAGTTGTTTGTGGCTAGATTTGAGACGTTCGGAGGCCTATTCGCGATGCAAGGGCTTGTTGGAGTAGAAATTTGCGCAGTTTGAGGTAAGTAACACTTCTAAACTTGGTTTTGAGGGTATGAATCTTTGTAATACATATTATGTGGTTGGTATTGAGGCGACGCACATGCTAGGTGACACGCGTGTGGGAGTGCACCGTAGTATTTGTGACTCGGTTTATTCCGTGGAACTGTGTAGTCATCTAATCTTGTTGCTATTCATGTATTCCCCATGTTTTATAGAAATTGAGCTGTGATTCATGCTAGAAATTATGTCTAGGCTACATGTTGGTACTGTTGGGACCCACATATGTCGTTTTGTTGTTGAATTATTTGCTTTATATACAATTACGTACTTAGTCACATTTATCATTCGCATACCATATCTCAGTCTCCATTTCCTTTTATCGTTACATCATATTATCATTGTTTGGGATGATTGTCATGAGATTTGTGAGGCCGAGAGACTGGAGAGATTGATGACTGAGTGAGGCCGATGGTCTAATTGCGAATGCTATTTATGGCATCGGGTTGCACGCCACATAAAGCTATATTGATTCATGCCATGATTGGCTTATATTAGCGCTTTGGCAGGATACGCCCCTCTGGAGTCTGACATACCAGCAGTGAGCGCAGAGGCCTACTGAGTGCGAGTGCCGAGTGATTGGGAGCGCACAATTGATTGAGCAAGCTGAGTGAGGATGAATACTCCGAGAGTGGGTATATGACTTTATCATTGTGCATTACAATTGACATGCATACTTGACATGTAGATATGGATATATGACGTTCCTGATATTTTTATACTTGGCATGTTCTATCTGTGTTGTGCTCAAACTATTAAAAACTAGAAAGTACGTCTACAATTCTATACTGTCTATAAATTGATTATTGGATTTCTCTCTGAGTTATTACTGTTATAATTTGGATATGGACTTTACCTATCCGAGCTCGTCATTGCTTTCAACCCAAGGCCAGTCCTGTTACTTATTGAGTACATTGAGTTGGTTGTATTATACTACAGTCTGCACTTCGTGTGCAGATCTAAGTACTTTTGGGCGCGGTGGTTGCTAGATTTGGAGTTCCATCTGCTTGGAGAGTTTTGAGGTAGCTGATTTGTCGTCCGCAGACCTTGACTCTCCTTCTTCTCATTTATTTAGCACTGTTCTATCTTTTTATATAGTTATATTAGCATTACACCGTGATGACGTTTTAGTAGCTTATGTACTCAGTGATACCCTGATTTTGCGAATTTTGTATTCGAGTCGCGGTTATTCATATCATCTATTTATGAGAGTTATTATTGTTAACTTGTTTCATCTTATTTTTAATATGAAAATGAGTAGTTAATTGTGATTGTCGGCTTGCCTAGTTTTGTGGTAGGCGCCATCACGACATGTTGAGTTCTGGGTCGTGACAAGTTTGTATCAGAGCCTTTGTTACATAGGTCTCATGAGTCATGAGCAGGTTTAGTAGTGTCTTGCGGATCGGTACAGAGGCGTCTGTACTTATCTTCGAGAGGCTACCGAACCATTATGAAAACTTTACTTCCTTTTATGCTTGTCGTGCAGATTTGTTGATTCTGAAAAACTAAACTTTTGCTATTCTATTCTCTCACAGATGGTGGGGATACATGCTACAAGATCGGGTGGACAACCACCAGTAGTACCAGCTAGGGCCATGGAGGTCGGGGACGTGGTAGAGGCTGAGGTGCAGCTAGTACAGTAGCTAGAGAAGCACTTGTAGATCCACCAACTACTCTAGCTCAGGAACAAATGCTAGATGTGGTTTAGCAAGTGGGACCAACTCAGGCACAAGTCGTGCCTATTGTGATTCTAGGCCTCCAGGAGATTTTGGCCTAGATATTGATTATATGCACTAGCCTTGCTCAGGCGGTTTTAGTTCCATCCGCGGCAGCCACTTCTCAGGCCAGGGGAGGTGCTCTTACTCCCGCCACCCGTACTCCAGAGTAGGTAGTTTCGGGGCTTCATACACCGGGGGTACTACTAGCCCAACTGGTTGTAGCTGCTCAGGCCCAGGTAAGCCCACCAATAGTGACGAGGAGCAGAAGAGGCTAGAGCGGTTTGGGAGGCTTAGGCCTCCATCATTCAGTAGGGTTGAGTTAAAGGATGCTCAGGATTTGATAGACCGATGCAAACAGATTCTTCACATGGTAGATATTCTTGAGACTAGTGAAGTCTTATTTACCACTTTTCAGCTGTCCGGGGCAGCCTTCAGATGGAGGGAGGCTTATGAGTTGAGCAAGTCAGTCGGCGCTGCACCACTTACGTGGCATGTTCTCTGTTATCTTCTTGGATAAGCTTGTTACACAAACCCCAGGGAGGAGTTGCGTAGGCAGTTTGAGTAACTATGCCAGGAGGGTATGTTCGTGACCCAATATGAGATGAAATTTTCAAAATTGGCTTGTCATGCAATCTGGTTGGTTCCTACAAAGAGTCAAATAATTATGAGGTTCATTGATAGCCTCAACTATGGATTGCTTTGTCATGACTCAGGATATTGCATCAGGTGCTAGGTTCGGCGAGGTGGTTGATATTTCTAGGTGTCTAGAGCAGGTCCGTAGTCAGGAGTGAGGAGAGGGAGGTCAAGATGCCTCGTGGTATGGCTGTTTTCAACGTTGTTTCTTCACGAGGTCAATTCCACCACAACAGTGGTCGTACTTATATGCCTACTTAGATGACTCGTCCGATTCATTGTGGTGCATAAGCTAGCCATGGTGCCTATAGTGCTCGTCTGGGTCAGTCATCTCTCAGTTCCCTCCGAACTCAGAGTTCATCTCGTGCTCCATCAGTTCAGGGTTCATCTATACCAGGCCATTCTACTTATTTTTTTCTCTCGAGGTCTGATTTAGTCTCCACCACCGTCAGGGAGTTATTCGAGCATGGGGAGTTCGGACATGTGTGGAGGGAGTTCCCCCGTCATTTTTGAGGTCCAGTTCAACAGAGGGATCATGTTATGAATTTCTCACTAGTTACTTCACCACCCGCCTAGTTAGCTCGGGGTGGGGCTCAAGTAGCTAAAGTTCGCCCTAGAGGGGGAGGCCGATCAGATGGCAGTCAGGCTCGATGCTATGCTTTCCCTGCCAGGACAGAGGTCGTTGCTTCAGATGTAGTGATCACAGGTATTGTCCTAGTATGCTACATGGATGTTTCTATATTATTTGACCCTAGTTCCACTTATTCGTATATATCATCATATTTTTCTCGTTATTTAGAGATGCCCTATGAGTTCTTAGTTTCACATGTTCATGTATTTATGCCGATGGGCGATTCTATTGTTGTAGACTGCGTGTATCGGTCGTGTGTGGTGACTATTAGGGGATTGGAGAATAGAGTTGATATCTTATTGCTTAGAATGGTTGACTTTGACGTGATTCTAGGCATGGATTGGTTATCCCCATGTCATGCTATTCTGTATTGTCACGCTAAGACCGTGACGTTGGAGATGCTAGGGATACCTAGGATCGAGTGGAGAGGTTCTCTGGACTATGCTCCCAATTGGTTGTTTTCATATCTGAAGGCCCAATAGATGGTTGGGAAAAGGTGTTCCCCTACTTGGCTTTTGTGAGGGATGTTGGTGCCGATACTCCTACTATCGATTCTGTTCCAGTAGTGCGAGACTTCCCGAATGTGTTTCCTGTAGACCTGTTGGTTATGCCACGCGACATGGATATTGATTTTGGTATTGCTTGGTGCCGGTGACTCAACCCATTTCTATTCCTCTGTACCGTATGACATGAGCAGAGTTGAATGAATTGAAAGAACAATTTCAAGATCTTCTGGATAAGGGGTTCATTAGGCCTAGTGTGTCGCCTTGGGGTGCACCGGTTCTGTTTGTGAAGAAGAAAGATGGTACGATGCGGATGTGCATTGACTATAGGTAGTTGAACAAAGTTACAATTAAGAACAAGTATCCTTTGTCGCGCATTGATGACATATTCGACTAGAATTAGGGAGCTAGGGTGTTCTCTAAGATTGATTTGATGTCTGGGAATCACCAGTTGAAGATTCGACACTAGGATATTTTGAAGACGACATTCAGGACCCGCTATGGTCACTATGAGTTCCTTGTGATGTCCTTTGGGCTGACCAATGCCCCAACACCATTCATGCATTTGATGAATAGTGTGTTCCAATTATATCTTGATTCGTTTGTTATAGTATTTATTGATGATATCCTGGTGTACTCACGTAGCCAGAAGGAGCATGCATAATATATGAAGATTGTACTACAGAGGTCGATGGAGGAGAAGCTTTATGCCAAGTTCTCCAAGTGTGAGTTTTGGCTCAGTTCGGTGGCGTTCTTGGGGAACATGGTGTCCAGTGAGGGGATCAAGGTGGATCCGAAGAAGATGGAGGCATTTCAGAGTTGCAGACCATCTTCAGCTACTATGATTTGGAGTTTTCTCGGCTTGGCCATATATTATCGTCGTTTCGTGGATGGTTTCTCGTCCGTTGAAGCACCGTTGACTAGGTTGACCCTTAAGTGTTCTCCATTCAGGTGGTCGGATGAGTGTGAGGAGAGCTTTCAGAAGCTCAAGACTACCTTGATCACAACTCCAGTACTAGTTTTGCCTTCAACATCGGAATCTTATATAGTGTATTGTGGTGCTTCTCGAATTGGTATTGCGTGTGTCTTGATGCATGAGGGTAGATGGATTGCTTATGCTTCCACCAGTTGAATCCTCATGAGAAGAACTACCCTATTCATGATTTAGCGTTTGTAGACATCATCCATGCATTGAAAATTTGGAGGCATTATCTCTACGTCGTGTCATATGAGGTATTTACGGATCATCGGAGTCTTCAACACTTCTTAAAGCAAAAGGATCTAAATTTTAGGTATGGGAGATATTTGGAGCTGCTAAAAGGCCATGATATTACCATTTTGTATCATCCCACGAAGGCCAATATGGTGGTCGATTCCTTGAGTAGGAAAGCCTTGCATTTATTCCTGTTGGGGAGAGACCTCTTGCATTAGATGTTTAGGACTTGGCCAATCAGTTCGTAAGGTTAGATGTTTTGGAGCCTAGTCGGGTTCTAGCTTGTGCGGTTTCTTGGTCTTCCTTATATGATCGCATTAGAGAGCGTCAGTATAATGACCCCCATTTGCTTGTCCTTAAAGACATTTTTAGCATGATGATTCCAAGAAGTTTTCTATTGGGGATGATGGGGTGTTGCAGATTCAGGGTGGGATTTGTGTGACCATTGTGGAGGGGCTACGTGAGTTGATTCTTGAGGAGGCCCACAGCTCGGGGTATTCCATTCATCTAGGTGCCGCAAATATGTACTAGGACTTGAGGCAGCACTATTGGTGTAGGAGGATGATGAAAGATATATTAGGGTTTGTAGCTCGATGCTTAAATTTTCAACATGTGAAGTACGACACCAGAGGCCGGGCGGTTTGCTTCAGAGGCTTGAGATCCCTGAGCGAAAATGGGAGCGTATCACCATGGACCTTGTAGTTGGGCTCCCACAGACTTTGAAGAAATTTGATGTTATTTTGGTGATTTTGGACCAGTTGACTAAGTTTATGCATTTAATTCCAGTTGGGACTACCTATTCTTCGGAGCGGTTGTTTGAGATCTATATCCGTGAGATTGTTCACCTTCATGGTATGCCGATGTCCATTATTATAGATTGGGCATGCAACTCACATCGCAGTTTTGTAAAGTAGTACAGCCAGATCAAGGCACACGGGTTGAGTTGAGTATATCCTTCAACCCTCAGACGGATGGACAATCAGAGCGCACCATTCAAATATTGGAGGATATGTTATGCGTTTATGTCATGGATTTCAGAGGTTCTTGGAATCAGTTTCTGTCGCTTGGCGAGTTTGCCTACAACAAGAACTGCCAATTGAGTATTCGTGATGTTGCTTACATGATGGGAGAGAAGGTATTGCTCAGAGTTTCACCCATGAAGGGTGTTATGAGGTTCGGGAAGAAGGCAAAGTTGAGCCCTCGGTATATTGAGCCTTTTGAGGTACTTGAGAGGATTGGAGAGGTGGCTTACAAGCTTGAATTGCCGCCTAGTCTATCAAGTGTTCATCAGGTATTTCATGTTTCCATGCTCCGGATGTATTTCAGCGATTCATCTCATGTTTTGTACTTTAGCACGGTTCAGTTAGATGGGGATTTTACTTATGATGTGGATCCGGTGGCTATTTTGGATCAGCAGATTCGAAAGTTGAGGTCAAAGAATATAGCTTCATTGAAGGTGAAGTGGAGAGGTTAGCCAGTCGAGGAGGCTACTTGGAGACCGAGCGGGAGATACAGAGTAGTTATCCACACCTATTTGAGACTCTAGGTAAGATTCTAGACCCGTTTGAGGACGAGCCTTTGTTTAAGGGGGGAGAATGTAACGACCCGACCAGTCGTTTCGAGTATTATATCCCCGTTCCCCTATTTACTATCTATTCTATATTTTTTTTTTGTCATGTGAATTGCCGGGGTGTTTGGTTTGGTTCCAGGGATGTTTCAGAATGAATTGGGACACTTAATCCCAAGGTTGGAAGCCTAAGTTGAAAGAGTTGACCGGATGTTGACTTATGTGTAAATGACTCCAGAATGGAGTCTTGATGGTCCCCATAGCTCGGTATAGTAATTTTGTACTTAAAAGTGTGTCCGGATATTGATTTGGAGGTCCTTAGGTGATTTTTGCTTGAATTGGCGAAAGTTGAAAAGTTTGAAATTTGGAGAGTTGAGAAGTTTGACCGAGAGTTGACTTTATGGTTACTTGGCTCGGATTTTGGTTCCGGAAGTTGGAATAGGTCTGTTGTATCATTTATGACTTGTGTGAAAAATTAATCGGAGTTGGTTTTGTATGTTTCGACATTAGTTTTAGAAGTTAGAAATTTATTAGGCTTGAATCGATATGCGATTCGTGGTTTTGATGTTGTTTGATGTGATCTGAGGCCTCGACTAAGTTAGTATCATATTTTAGGACTTTTTGGTATGTTCTCACGGGGCCCCGGGGGCCTCAAGTGTGATTCAGATCATGTTCAACTTTATTTTTGGTTTTGTGGGATTGCTGGTTTTTCTGATTCTGGTTTACTTCAACGCATTCGTGGAAAGGAGGCCGCGATCCGTAGATTAGTTTGTGGTAGGTGGAGATTTTACTCTTCGCGTTAGCAATATATGGGCCGCAATCTCTGTGTTTGAGGAGAGTTCAAATCATGCATGCATGAGGTGGACCGCATTCGCGAAGAAGCAAGGGAGGGTGTCCTTGAGCCACACGTTTGTTCATCGCGATCGCGTGAGGAGGTTCGTGATAGCAAGATTTCAAGTCTCTCTGCATCGCGTTCGCGCTTGGAGTTCTTTGTTCGCGAAGGGTTTATTTTGGCAACATTTATTTTTGTTGCGATCACAAAGCATTTACCGCGATCGGGAATAGGAAATCATTGGGCAGATTATATATTTTAAAAAATGAGGGTTAGAGTCTTATTTACATTTGGACTTTTGGAGCTCGGATTGAGGCGATTCTTGGAGGAATTTTCAAGGAATTTATTGGGGCAAGTGATTTTAACTCGGATTAGGTTGTCATACATGAATCTATCATCGTTTTTACCATTTAATTAGTATTTTGGGTTGGAAAAATTGTAGAAACTTCATAAACTATAATTTGAAAATTTGAAAGTCGAGTTAAGATCGGAATTGAGTAACTTTGGTATGGTTGGACTTGTTGTTGAATGGGTGTTCGTATTTTGTTAATTTTGTTGGATTCCGAGATCTGGGCCTGGGGTTGACTTCTTGACCTTTGTTAGAGAACCTAGCTTTATCATATTAAATTGATTCATATAGCTTGTGTTGATTATATTAAGTTGTTCTTGGCTAGATTCAAGTCGTTCGGAGGCCTATTCGCGAGGCAAGGGCTTGTTGGAGTAGAGATTTGCGCGGTTTGAGGTAATTAACACTCCTAAACTTGGTTCTAAGGGTATGAATCCCGGAAATACGTGTTATGTGGTTGGTGTTGAGGTGATGCACATACTTGGTGACGGGCGTGTGGGTGTGCATCGTAGTAATTGTGACTTGGTTGATTCTGTGGGACTGTGGAGTCATCTAATCTTGTTGTTATTCATGTATTCCCTATGTGTTAGAGAAATTAAGTTTTGACCCATGTTAGAAATCATATCTATGCTATATGCTGGTATTGTTGGGACCTACAAAGGTCGTTTTGTTATTGACTTATTTGCTTAATTTGGAATTATGTACTCAGTCACATCTATCGTTTTCATATCATATCTCAGTCTCTGTTTCCATTTATTGTTACATCATAATATCATTGTTTGGGATGATAGCCATGAGACTTGTGAGCCCGAAGGACTGGAGAGACTAATGACTAAGTGAGGCCGAGGGCCTGATTGTGAGTGGTATTTTGGGATCGTGCTGCACGCCGCAACATGCTATATTGATTCATGCCATTATTGGATTATATTTTCGCTTGGGTAGGATCTCCCATTCTGGAGTCTGACATACCAGCAATGAGCGCAGGTACCTACCGAGTGCGAGTGCCGTGTGATTGAGAGTGCTGAGTGATACGAAGTGCCAAGTGATTGAGCGTGCTGAGTGAGGATGAATAATCCGAGAGTGAGTATATGCCTTTATCAATGTGTTGAATTACAGTTGAAATGCATACTTGACATGTAGATATCGAGATGTGACGTTCCTCATATTAGTTATACTTGGCATGTTCTATCTATGTTGTGCTCAAACTGTTATAAGCTAGAAAGCATGCCTACATTTCTATACTGTCTATAAATTGATTATTGGATTTCTCTCTGAGTTATTACTGTTATTATCTGGATATGGACTGTACCTATCTTAGCTCGTCACTGCTTTCAGCCCAAGGTTAGTCCGGTTATTGAGTACATTAGATCGGTTGTACTCAAACTATACTCTGCACTTCGTGTGCAGATTCAGGTACTTCTAGGCACGATGATTGATAGATTTGGAGTTTCATCTACTTGGAGACTTTTGAGATAGCTGCTTTGGTGTCCGCAGATCTCGACTCTCCTTCTTCTCAGTTATTTAGCATCGTTCTATCTTTCTAGATAGTTGTGTTAACAATTTGACTGTGTTGATGTTTTAGTAGCTCATGTACTTAGTGACACCCGAATTTTGGGAATTTTGTATTCGAGTCGCAGTTATTCATATAGGCTATTTATTAGAGTTATTACTGTTAAACATGTTTCATCTTATTTTAAATATGAAAATGTGTAGTTATGTGATTGTCGGCTTGCCTAGTTCTGTGATAGGCACCATTACGACATGTTGAGTTTTGGATCGTGATAGAAGTCTAATTCTGATATAGTCACTGTTATTTAGCAGTATCTGATAAGCATTAGAAAATGTTGCAAATGGTAAACATGTTTGATAAATTCGGCGTGATATTTTTCTCTCTCTTAACATCTATGATACATCCCTTGTGTTACAAATTCTGTGAAGTAGTCCCATCAATACCTGTTTGTGGTACAAACAAGAAAACTATGCCATGTAGTGACCAGGTAAATTGGACAAAACATACTTGGTCAAATCAAATATCACAAGAACAAGTTTTTATGATCTCTATCTAAAGTCAATGAACTAGAAAGGCTCCCCACATATTAATGTTATAACAAAATTGTTGTAATGTGAAGATAAAGAGGAAAAGAAAATAAGGATGTGGAGAAATAAAACCGCTAGCTGCCAACTGCCAGATATGTCTAAATAGAATGTTTTACTCCTTCTTTAGAGGAAAAGGTAAGCTTGTATTTTCGGAAAAAAACACAATTTTCAATTTTCCTCCTTTAATGTTTGCTTTATCTTCATTTAAGAAGGTGAAGTGGGCCGGTCCGGCCCAGGCTCGACCCAGGCCCGCGAGTCCATATGGGTAGTGGGTCTAAACGGGCCGCCGTTTAAGCTGGGGACCAGTTGGGTCTATGAGCCCATGTGACCCGTTTAGGCCCATTTAGGTCCGATTGAACTGGCACACTTAGAAAGCCGGTCCTGGGACAAAACGGTCCTGGCTCGGGGGCTCAAGTGTGAGAAATGTTTAAATTATAGTCGTTGGCCTGCAAAAGTAGCTATTTGGCACTTTGAAAAATAGCCATTTTAGCCCCCAACTTTGTTTTAACCCAAACTTTTTATAATTATACTTTTTCCCTATTCTCAACTATAAATACCCCCTCATTCTTTCATTTTTCTCACAAAATTATCAATCTCTCTCTAATTTTCTTCTATAATTGCTTACTTTATTGTTGCAATTTGTGAAAAAATGTCAAGTTGGTGAATTGAAATATTCAAGTCTTCAACGATATATAATTTTCAATAAGTTGTTCGTCAATTCGGTAAACTCGTTCCAACTCTTAAGTTCTAATATTATAGTTTTGTTTGTTTTACTTTGTATAATTATAATTAATATAGCCTATTCTTTGAAAAATATATTTGGTAAAAGTAAGGGAAAATACAAGATTGGTGAATCTAGTGGCCAAGTTGTTACTCCTCCACTTCCGCCGGCTCCCCAACCCAAACCTATTACCCGTCCTACACCTGTTATTCTTGATAGCGATAACGCTTTATTAAAATTTACCGATAGTCAATTTTACCATGATATTGCACCAGGTGAACAATTAAACCATGAATATATGAATGCTCTTTATGGTAATCCAACTATTGATAAAAATGATGATGAAAATATAGATATTGATGAAACGCAACCGGATGACGATACACCCACTAGTCCTATTGTTGAAGGTAACACAACTGATAATAATCCAAATGATGCCCCGCCTAACCCTCATGTTACTGCACCTACTTTTTCTAGACAACCTTCTAAACGGAGCGAAACATATCTTGTTTGGCCATATTTTATTCAACTAAGAGAAAAAAATAAGGCTAAGTGTAAAACTTGTAGAGTAAAGTTGGCTTTTAAATTTGTTAGAGACCGGGGAGGGGGGGGGTATGGGAAGATTGACTAGACACATAAAGAAATACCCTAGAGATAAAGCCAAATTTCTTCAAATAAAAGTTGTGGCCGAGGGGACAAGTATACCTAGTCAGGTTGACCCTTGTACCGGGTCAAATCAATTTCAACCGGGAATTAACACTGTTACCGGTGACATTTTATATTAAGATCCAAGAAAAGATCGCGAAGAATTGGCAAAAGTGGTTACTGTTATGTGCTTACCCTATAGATTTCCTTCTAACCCTCACTTTGTGCATTATATTAGAAGAATTTTTAATCCTACTTATAAAGGATGGCCTCACACAACCGTAAAGAGCGATATTTATAAATATAAACATGAATATGAATAATATTTGCGCTATTTATTTACTCATATAAATTGCCGTGTTGCTGTTACTACTGATATTGGTAGAAGTGGTAATGACTGTGATTATCTTATTATTACCAGTCACTAGATTGATGAGGATTGGATAATGCAAAAGCGCATTATTGCTTATAGACTAATTAATTCACGTCACACAGGGAAGTTTATTGTTAACACAGTTACGAATATTTGTGGATATGTTGACCCAAGTCACTGCATGGTATTGAAGATTGACAAATGTCTACCCTGTTGAACCAGGTCCATCAGGGCAAACATACTTGAACAGTCCTATTGGCACATGAACCATCTATGTACAGGAGATAAACGTGATTGTGAATTATCCATGAACCAAGAGGTTGTCTCCTAATGCGAAAAGGTTGCAAATTGATAAGAGGCTAGAGTTCGAGTTCAGCAAGGACAGTAACAAAGAGAAGAAGTTGAGGTAAACACAAACTATTCCACCAAGGAAGAGTTGCATTAGAACTAAACAAGAACATCTTAACTACTACCGCTATATAATGTTGAAGCATTCCTGCTGAATTTCGATCGCACAAAGGCAGGAGTGAAACAAGAATTGAAAGAAAAATTCCCAGAGCTATTTTGAAAGCAGAATCCTTGTGCGACGCAAAGGCTACTGACTAGCTAGAAGAACCAGTTCCATTTGTTTAGCCTTCGAGTCTAGTTGGTTGTAGTAGGTGATCTAATATTGTATCTTTCAGCTTTCTTAGAAGCAATTGTAATAGGTACACACTGTTCAAGTTAGAGCTAACTTGAATCTTGTCGCAATTAGCTAGAGGCTAGTTTGCCACAAAGGGATTAGAGTTAGTCCTAGGTTTACAAAAGAGTTTATTTTGTAAATGTTGTTTGGCTCAGAGTTATAGTGAAGAGTTTGGGAAAAATCCTACTTAGTAGTAGGTCGTGATTTTTTTCACCTTTTGAGCCAGGTGTTTTCCACGTAAAGATCTCTATGTTTTTACTTTACTGCATTTATTATTCCGCACCAGTAGAAGTTGGAACACCAAGAAGAACCAGGTTCTTCTATTGAGACAACACTCGAAAATTGGACAGCACACAAATCACCCCCCACTTGTGTGGTATTGAAGTATAAAACATCAATTAGTATCAGAGCAAGTTATCCTTGAAAAGGCTAACACCTTGGAAAAGATCAAAATGAGTGCACCACCTGGAAACTGGGAGGGTCAATCAACTGCAAGGCCACCACTCTGCAATGGACATTTTTACTCTTGGTGGAAGAACAGGACGAAGGACCACCTTATTGGAGAAGACTATGAACTCTGGGACATAGTCACTAATGGTCCTCTAGCTACCATGAAGAAGACTGCTGAAGGTGTATATGTACCAAAGACAAGAGCTGACTGCACTGCTGAGGATTTGAAAAAATAGGAGAAGAATGCAAAGGCATAAAAGTGGCTAGTGTGTGGACTAGGTCCAGACGAGTATAGCAGGATCCAAAGCTGCACCACTGCCAAAGAAATCTGGGATACCTTGCAAGTAGCCCATGAAGGAACACCACAAGTGAAAAGATCAAGAGGTACTCTACTATACTCTCAATATGAGAACTTCACTATGTAAGAAGGTGAGACAATCCAAGAGATGTACACAAGGTTCACAACCTTCACAAATGAACTTAAGTCTCTTGGTAGAGTCATTCTTGAAGAAGACAGGGTAGTAAAAATCCTGACAAGGGTCCTGCCAATTTCCTGGGAAAGCAAAATCACTGCTATCCAGGAATCCAAAAATATGGCAACCCTCAGATTGGACGAGCTAATTGGAAACCTTANGATGGCCATGATTACCAAATAATTCAGAAACTTTCTCATAAGGAATATGGAACTCGTCCAACCCAAGAACACCACAACAAAAGCTATGGTTGCTGCTTGGGGGGAAAGTTCAGATGAAGAATCAGAAGATGGAGAGACTGAAGATCAGGCGCTCATGGAAATTGGAGAATCTGATGAGGAATCACATGAAGAACCAGAGGTAAGTATCTCCCATCTTAAAAACAAAATAAAGTTCCTATCTAAAGAAAAACTCTCTGAGTTGCTACTTGATTTCATGGATGATTCTGAAGAAACAACCAAAGAGAAGGATCAACTCTCTAAAGAATGTGCAATGCTAAAAGCAAAATGCATGAACCTGGAAATCAGAGTAAGTGAATCTGAAAAGAAAAACACTGTCTTGTTGAACCAGGTTCATCCACTTGAAACTGAGATTCTAGAACTAAAATCTGAAAGTTAAAAATGAAGTTAGGATCCAGTAAAAAGGTTGTTGATCATTCTCATATCATGTTAGAAGAAAATGTGGGAAAACTAAAAGATAAGATGTATGCCAAGGATGAACAGATAAGAACACTTAAAGAAGAACTTGGCAAAGTCAAACATGAATTAGATCGAACTTGTAAATGGAATAAATCCTCTGATGCCTTGACATGACTTCAAGAGAATCATAGTAGCAACCAGAGAGGGCTTGGTGTTGGGAGTCAATTGCCGAAGTGGGATCCCAAAAGCAAGTATCTCACTCTCCGTGAGAATAAATTCTGCACCCATTGTGGTAAGACCGACCACTACAAAATTGAGTGTACTGCAAAAGAGCAGGCCAGTTGAAGAAATGAGAGTTTTGTTAAAAAGAAAAATCGGCTACCAAATTGGGCCATAAAAAGCTTGATTCATCCATTCTCTCATAGAAAAGGACCCAAACTAGTTTGGGTTCTTAAAACTAACCCCTGATTTCCTTTTGTAGGTACAAGTGAGAGGAAGCAGCCAAATTTGGTTTTTGGATAGTGGCTGCTCAAAGCATATGACGGGGAACAAGGAACAGTTCCTTTCACTTGAAAACCTCAAAGGAGGAAATGTCTCCTTTGGAAATGGAAAGAAAGGTGAAATTATAGGGGTTGGCAAAGTAGGTAAGGATGACACACGTTCCATCGAACATGTGTACTTGATAGATGGCTTGAAATATAGCCTGATCAGTGTGTCACAATTGTGTGACAGAGGTAACCTTGTCGCTTTCACTTCCACAAAATATTTTGTGATCAACATGCTTACTGACAAGATTGTTTTGTAGGGAAAGAGAATGAATAATATCTATGTCATAGACTTTTCCACACTGTCTGAAAATGAACTCACTTGCTTAAGTGTGTTGGGCAGTGATCCTCTCCTGTGGCACAAAAGACTTGGTCACGCAAGTCTAAATCAGCCAAACAAACTAGTCTCTAAAGACTTAGTGGTAGGGCTTCCTAACATTAAGTTCAAGGAAGACAAAGTTTGTGAGGCATGTGCAAGGGGGAAGCATGTAAGATCTTCTTTCAAAAGTAAGAAAATGGTCAGTACCACCAGGACGTTGGAACTGGTTCATATGGACCTATGTGGTCCTATGAGAACTCTGAGCAGAGGTGGTAAGAAATATGTAATGGTGCTAGTTGATGACTATTCAAGGTTCACTTGGACCTTGTTTCTGACATCTAAGGATGAAGCATTTGATATGTTCACCTCATTTGTTAAGAAAACTCAAAATCGATTAGGAAATCAACTAGCATCAATAAGATTTGATCATGGTACTGAATTTGAGAATGCAAAGTTTGTTGAGTTCAGTGATGAACATGGTATCAATCACAACCTTTTTTCCCCTAAAACCCCACAGCAAAATGGGGTTGTTGAAAGAAAGAATAGAACTCTTGAAGACATGGCAAGAATCGTGCTTCTTTCTAGCAAACTACCCCACAGTTTCTAGGTAGAAGCAATAAACAATGCATGCTACATAATAAATAGATGCATGACCAGGCCTCTGGTAGAGAAAACTCCTTATGAATTACTTAAATGGAGAAAGCCCAACATATCCCACCTTAGGGCTTTTGGATGCAAGTGCTTTGTGCACAATAATGGCAACGATTCCCTAGGTAAATTTGATCCCATAAGTGATGAGGGAGTATTCTTAGGATATTCATCACATAGAAAAGCTTATAAAGTGTACAATAAAAGAACTATGTGTGTAGAAGAGAGTGTGCATGTTGTNGGAACAGGTGATGGACCAGGTCCAACTACCCTAAGCAACATGACAGGGGGAACTCAACATGTGCACCCTGGCCCTGATTCTGTTCCACAACAACAAGACACCATGGAACTATCTAGAAGTGAACAGTTGGTGCTCAAACCACACAGATATCAGAGTTCTCACCCTCTTGAGAACATCATAACAGATTTGACATCTGGAATCAAAACAAGATCCTCCTTGAAATATCTGTGTGCATTTGATGCCTTTCTATCCTTGATTGAACCAAAGAACATTGGTGAAGCCATACAGGATGTCGACTGGGTAAATGCCATGCAAGAAGAGCTGAATAAATTTGAAAGAAGTCAAGTATGGCACTTGGTACGCAGACCACTAGACATGTCAGTGATGGGCTCAAAGTGGGTCTTCAGGAATAAGCTCGATGAGGATGGAACTGTTACAAGAAACAAGGCTAGACTGGTTGTCCAAGGATATAGTCAAGAAGAGGGAGTTGACTATGATAAGACCTTTTCCCCCATGGCAAGACTGGAGGCAATCAGGCTTCTTATAGCATTTGCTGCACACATGGAATTTACTCTCCATCAGATGGATATTAAGAGTGCCTTCCTCAATGGCTATCTGAAGGAAGATGTATTTGTCAAACAGCCTACAGGTTTTGAGAGCAAGGAGTCACCTGACCATATATACAAACTTGACAAGGCTCTCTATGGTCTCAAACAAGCACCTAGAGCATGGTACGAGCGACTATCAAAATTCCTGCTAGAACATGGGTACAAACGAGGCAAAATGGACAGTACCTTGTTCTTAAAGGAAAGGGTAAGGATCTCCTCATTGTGCAAATATACGTGGATGATCTCATATTTGGGGCAACTTCTGAAAATTTGAGTAAGGAATTTGCTATGCTTATGGGGAGTGAGTTTGAGATGAGTATAATGGGTGAGCTAAACTTCTTCTTAGGCTTGCAAATCAAGCAAAACTCAAATGGAACAATGATCCATCGACAAAAGTATGTAAAAGAATTGCTCAAGAAATTTAAAATGGAAGACTCAAAGGAAATAGACACCCCCATAGCCACATCCACAAAATTAGATATGGATGAACCTGGTTCATCCGTTGATCAGAAGCAAAACAGAGGGATGATTGGGTCTCTATTGTATCTCACTGCCAACAAACTTGATATTGTATTCAGTGTAGGACTGTGTGCTAGGTTTCAGGCAAACCCTAAGGAGTCTCACTTAGCTGCAGTGAAGAGAATTTTGAGATATCTAAAAGGCACTACTGATTTATGCCTTTGGTATCCTAAAGGTAGTAATTTCGACCTTGTAGGATATGCTGATGTTGATTATGAAGGTTTCCTGGTTGACATGAAAAGTACTTCAGGCATGGTTCACTTTTTGGGCTCCAGCCTTGTGTCTTGGGCCACCAAGAAACAAAACTCAGTAGCCTTGTCTATTGCTGAGGCTAAATATGTGGCTGCAGCCTCATGTTGTGCTCAGTTGCTATGGATCAAGAAACAACTCATGGATTTTTGTATAGATGTTGGATGCATTCCTATTTTCTGTGACAATACTAGTGCAATTAGTATGACAAAGAACCCGGTTCATCATAAAAGAACCAAGCACATAGATGTTAGACACCACTTCCTAGGGATAACTATGAAAAGGGAATGATCTCAATTGAATTTTGTGCTACTGACAAACAAATTGTAGATATGTTTACTAACGCACTAAGTAGGGAGCATTTTGAGAGAAACCAGCTTGAATTATGGATGATTAAGATCACCTAATTGGAAAAACAAAAATGAAAAAAAAATTGAAAAATGAAAAAAAATTTAGCTAGAAACACTAACATAGATAATCAACCAGACTAATCATTGCTCAGTATCATGACTTTACTTCCATACTCTCTTTCCATGTATTAATATGATTCCCTGGTTGCTAATTATGTTTTTCTATCTTTGTAAATTGAGCCATATCTAAATACTCTAACACGATGAACCTGGTTCATCGCTGCTGGTTCATCTGACTGACAAGGTACGTGCTCATCTCTATACACTTATTGAATTAATTACAGTCACACATGAGCAGGACTCTATCTATATTTGCTTCATTTAAAATTCTTTGTACTTATCCCAAAATGAACTTGTTCCAAGAAGTCCCATCCCTACATAATTAGCCTAGATTTAGGGGATTCCTAACCGTCTAATCAATGACAGTCCTACAGCATTTAGACTTCCACTTGATTACTAAGTCTGACCGTTGTATAATTCATAGACACATCTTATAAAAGGGAAATCATTTCCTCTCCTCTTAAAAACATAACAAGTCGAACCAAGTTCATCATTTTTCTCAAACCAAAACGGATCAACTCTCTTCTCTTCCAAAATTATTCATAACAATGTCTTCACCACCCCCTGTTTCATCTTCCTTCTCCACCCACGATTATGAGGACGGTGATTCTAGTTCTAATTCTCCATCAGTGTATAGTTCACATTCACCAGCCAGATCATCACCCCCCCCCAAAACCCTCCAGTTCTTGAGCCTACTCCTGAACCTACACCTAACCCCACTCCAGCCCCTAGGGCACGTAGAGTGAAAATGTTGGCCAGGAAATCAGTGGCTTTTGGCTCTCGTGCAAGATTCTTGGAGGAAATTCTTAAAGCTAGCGAGATCCATGATTCTGAATCCTCAAGTGAATCCTTCAAATCCGCAAATGAGGATGAAGCACCAGGTTCATCTAGTTCTAAGCAAGGTAATCTTGAAATTGAATCTGAAACTGCTACTATTGAAAAAATGTTTGTTTTGGTTGGGACAATTGTTGATATAGAAGTGCTGGATAGGCAGAGAAAACTGGGAAAAAATAAAATTCTTGAGAGAGAGGGAGAAGGAGGCTCTGTGAGGGGATCTGGGGAGGACGGTGCCACATTGGCTATTTGTGGCCCTGCTCCGGTGATCAATGAAGAAGGAGTCATAGACTTAAGGGGAAGTGATGCTGGGGAAGCAGCAGCAGGTCTAGAGAGCCTACAAAAATCAGTAGATGAACCTGGTTCATCTATTGAGGAGACATTGGCTGAAATGCTGAGGAAGCTGGGGGAGTCCTACAATCCCAAAAGGAAAAGAACTTCAAAATCAAGAAGGTTACTACCCTAGTCCGACCAAAGAAAAGAAAAGTTTCTATATTTGCTGATGGTCTTGCCCCAAAGGTTCGTGCTACAAGAAGTGTAGTTCGATAAGGAGAAGAAGAGTTGGAAAGGGCTCTGAGAGAGAGCAAGAAAAAGAAGGTTGCTAAGGGTAAGGCAAAGGTAGGAGAGCCTACTGAGGCTGTTATTGTCGATGATGATACGATGGACCTGATCCATCCTGAGGAGCATCCTTCTCCAGTTGTGGTAGAGACACCTAAACCTAATAAGGCTAAGGCTTCTTCTAAGAAGTCAGTTGCTGTGTTTGTCACACCCTCAACCACAGCAAAAAGGACCAGGTCTAAAGTCAAGAAAGTGAATGTTGTTGAAGAAGAAGAAGAAAAAGAATGGAGTGGAGGAGAGGAGGAGATGTCTGGTGAGCAATCTGACAAACTCACCTTGTTTGGCAAGCGTACAATTCTTAAGGGAAAGCTGGTGAAAGATCTAGAAGAATCTGGAATGATCTTTTTGATGGATGCGATGGATGTACAGGGGTGGAAGGACATGGTCCTTCACCTGGAAGGAAGGCTGGCAAGGAACGAACTAATGGAGTTTATGGCCAATGCAAGTGTCAAGAATGGTAGGGTGACCTCCACAGTTAAAGGGATTCAAATCACATTTGATGCAAAGGAGCTGGGAGAGATTCTGCATATTCCTGCTGAGGGCTATGATGATTACACTAGGAAAAGATGGCCTAGTCTTGATGGAATGGCCTCAACTCTCAACATCACCAGATTCTTTTGTGAAAAATGAGGAGGAAACTGAGCCCAGGCCAGTGTTCAAAAGTGAAATGATGCCTCAGAACAAGTTGTCCTTCGAATTTGTTATCAAATTTCTACTTCCAAGACAAGAGTGTAGGCACATCGCCAGTTACATGGACTTAACGCTTTGGAGTGACTGTATAGGGGAAAGCAGATTAACTGGCCAGCTTTCATCATTCAACTCTTGGACACAGTTGTAAATTGAACCAAAGCACATGTTATTCCGTATGGCTTTATTCTGACGGCTGTGCTTTCCCACTTTGAGGTTCCTGTGAAGAAAGCTGAGATGGCTAATGCTAAGGGTTATTTTGGGAAGAACACTTTGCTGACTTGTGATTATATTGTCAATGTTCCGGAGGATGAACCTAGTTCATCTAGGAAGCAGCCAGTCAATAGCAAAGTCAGGTCATTGGTGCAGGAAGGAGAGATAAAGGATGCGGAGATCCTTAGATTGAAATCTCGCCTTAATGAGGTTGAAGCTGAGAGGGATGCTCTCAGAGTTGAACTAGCCAAGGAGAGGGAGAAAAAAAAAGGTGTTCTTCAACAAATTATTTCTCTTCTTCAAGCCAAGAACCCAACCTCATCTGCTCCTACCCGACCTTAGGATGTCAAGAGCCACCAAAACCCCCTCATTGCCCAGTTCGGGATTTGTTCTGGTTCTGTTTTTGTTATGTTTCTCTCATGGTTATGACTTTTGTAGTTCTTTTTGTGTATGGTGTTTGATTACTGACTAATTAATGAATTCTGCTTCTGTTAGTTATTGACTTTGTCTCAGTTTCTTACATAGCTTACATTTATTGGTTTCTTTTGATGATTAAATCATGTTTGCACCTGCAGTTGCCTTAATGGCCATGAGTAATTGTTAACAAACTCTGGTAAGTTTATCATTTTGCAACTTTTCGATGATGCCAAAATGGGGAAGAAATGTGCTTTTTTCAAATTTCAAACTGTTGTGATATTTATAACCTAATGAACCTGGTCTCTCCCTGATAAATGCTTAAAACCATACAAACTGTTTGAAGTGTATACAGGGTTAGGCACAGAGTTTGTCATCATCAAAAAGGGAGAATTTGTTGACCCAAGTCGCTGCATGGTTTTGAAGATTGACAAATGTCTACCCAGCTGAACCTGGTCCATCAGGGCAAACATACTTGAATAGTCACATTGGCACATGAACCGTCTATGTATAGGAGATAAACGTGATTGTGAATTATCCATGAACTAAGAGGTTGTCTCCTAATGCGAAAAGGTTGCAGATTGATAAGAGGTTATAGTTCTAGTTCATCAAGGACAGTAACAAAGGGAAGAAGTTGAGGTAAACACAAACTCTTCCACCAAAGAAGAGTTGCATTAGAACTAAACAAGAACATCTCAACTAATGGCGCTATATAATGTTGAAGCATTCATGTTGAATTCCGGTCGCACAAAGGCAGAAGTGAAACAAGAATTGAAAGAAAAATTCCCAGAGCTATTTTGCAAGCAGAATCCTTGTGCGACGCAAAGGCTACTGACCAGCTAGAAGAACCAGTTCCATCTGTTTATCTTTCGAGTCTAGTTGGTTGTAGTAGGTGATTTAATATTGTATCTTTCAGCTTTCTTATAAGCAATTGTAATAGGTACACACTGTTCAAGTTAGAGTTAACTTGAAGCTTATCGCAATTAGCTAGAGGCTAGTTTGCCACAAAGGAATTAGAGTTAGTCCTAGGTTTACAAAAGAGTTTATTTTGTAAATGTTGTCTGGCTCATAGTTGTAGTGAAGAGTTTGGGAGACAATCTACTGTGTAGTAGGACATGGTTTTTTTCACCTCTTGAGCCAGGTGTTTTCCACGTAAAAATCATTGTGTTTTTACTTTACTGCATTTATTATTCCCCACTAGTAGAAGTTGGAACACCAAGAAGAACCAGGTTCTTCTATTGAGACAACACTCGAAAATTGGACTGCACATAAATCACCCCCCCCCCTCTTGTGTGGTATTGAAGTATAAAACATCAGGTTATTTTTGCATTGGAGATAAAATAATGTCAGTTTAAATGGATAATGCTTCTAGTAACACTAATGCTATAGACTTGCTTACCACTACATTAAATCCTGCATTTAGTAATATTTTCGATGTAACGACCCGATCGGTCATTTTAAGCTCTAGTGTATCGTTCGGCAGTTTGAGGACATGAGAAACTTCATTTCAGGTATTATGACTCGTAGGCGTGGTCGTAATTGAATTTTGGAAAGTTTGAAATCGATTTGGAAAGAAAATTCTCATTTCAGAAGCCTTAAGTTGGAAGAATTGACTATGATTGGATTTATGAGTAAACGACCTCAAAATCAGGATTTGAAGGTTCCAACAGGTTCATATAATGATTTCGGACTTGGGCGTATGTCCAGATTGGGTTTTGGATGACCCGAGAGCATTTCGACGTCTATTGTGGAACTTGGCATTTTGGAAGAATTTCATAAAGTTGGGTTGAGGTGTATTTCAATGTTATCGATGTCTGTTTGCGATTCCGAGTCTGGGAATAGCTCTTTTTGGCGATTTTGGTATTGGGAGCGTGTTCGGAAGTGGAATTGGAGGTCCGTAGGTCATTTCGGGATCATTTGGCGAAAGTTATAAAATAGAATATTTTTAGAAAGTTTGACCGAGAGTTTGACTTTTTGATATCAAGGTCAGGTTCCAATTCTATAAGTTGCAGTAGGTCCGTAATGGCGAATGTAACTTGTGTGCAAAATTTGAGGTCAATCGAACGTGATTTGAGAGGTTTCGGCATCGAATGTAGAAGTTTCAAGTTCTAAAGTTCATTAAGCTTGAATTGTGGTGCGATTCATGATTTTGACGTTGTTTGATGAGATTTGAGGCCTCGAGCGAGTTCGTATCATGTTTTGGGACATGTTGGTATAATTGGTTAAGGTCCCGAGGGCCTCAGGAGGATTTCGGAAGGTTAACAGAATGGTTTTCGGACAAAGAAAGTTGCTGAAATTTTCTGTTGCAGAAGTTGTTCGCCAGAAAATTTCTGATGTGTGGAGTCGATTTTTGAAGCTCATATCTTGCAATCTATAATGAATCTAAAACTTTGCAAAACATGAAAGTTGTAGCCCTTGAATTCTAGTTACCAGAAAGATAAACCATTCATCATTTGGATATTTGTACATAAAGGTATGATCGACTGAATGAATGCTGGTAAAGCTGTTTTTGCAATTTCCCCACAAATTTCTTATGCGAGAAGCCTACTTTGGAAGCATATATTTCGAAATTTATAAGAAATCTGAAAATTTGCAAAACATGTAAGTTGTAACCCTTTGATTCTAATTTCCAGAAAGTGAAACCATTCATCATTTAGACATTTGTACAGAAGGTTAAGATCGATTGAATAGGGGCTGGTAAAGCTGTTTCTAGTGGTCTTTCAGTGACGACTTTAGTGACGAAAATGGACTTTTAGTGATGGATGGGCAGAAACTTAAGTACCAAAAATGCTCATTTCCTTCATTTCGTTTTGGATTTTTGGAGCATGGTTCTTGGGTGATTTTTGGGCGATTTTCACGGGAAAACATTGGAGTAAGTGTTCCTTATCCTATATTGATTATATTTCATGATTCCATACTCATTTACATCATGAATCCATAAGTTTATTGAAGAAAAATTTGATTTTTAGCAAATTTTCCAAAAACAAAAATTTAAGATTTGAAAGCCAATCCGATGTCGGAATTCGATAATTTTTGCATGGTTGAACTCGTATCGGAATGGATTGTCGGATTTTGTGAGTTTCGTCGGATTCCGAGACATGGGCCCGAGGGTAATTTTGTCAACTTTTCGAGCGGAATTGGGAATTTATATAAATTGAATTGTTATAAGTATTAGAGTATATTTTCATTGGTTTGGCCGTTATTTGGATAGTTTTTGGGCGTTGTGCATCAATTCGAGTCGTCAGAAGGGCTTGGAAGCCAGTTATAGAACTTCGGAGAGAAGTAAGTCTCCTTTCTAACCTTGTAAGAGGGAATTGTCCCCATAGTTGAGATAATTAATTATGTGTCGTTATTTGTGGGGGCTACGTATGCACGAGGTGACGAGAGTCCGTGTGTAGCTACTATTATGATTATGTCCGGGTAGTCTAGGACCCAAAAGCATGCTTTACTTTCCGAACTTGTGACTTTACTGATAAATATAAGATGCTTAAATCATATCGAATTTGGCAAATGAATTGCTCAAAAGATTAAACACCATCTTCTTGACCATTAAAAGAGAAATTGTCATATCTTTGGGTAATTGTTTTTCCGATGTAGTCGGGGTTGACTGTTTGAATGTGTATGTTTATGTGTAACCGCGTCGCAAATATATTCCACGAGCGGGTTGACTGTTTCCACTACTCTCATGGGAGCGGGTCGTACGCCACGGCAGGTTAATAGATGCATCTATGGTTCGCGTCGTTCGACCCTTCGGCAGTGCATATTTTATTATTGTTGGATCGGGCCGTACGACCCATGGCATTTCCTACGCATGATATTTGCTGGTACTTTCTGTGACTTCGCACGGTTTAATTTCCTTGAGATATAAGTTGTTAATTGAAATGACAGAAACTGAGATTTATACTTTATGGAAGAGGTTGTCCTCTCCTATTGTTATTTGTTATTTGATTAAAACATCTGTATTTAGCACCACATTTAATTATATTAAATTGACCTCTAGCAAGTGTCGAAGTCAACCTCTCGTCACTACCTCTTTGAGGTTAGGCGGGATACTTACTGGGTACAAATTATCTTCGTACTCATACTACACTTGTTGTGCATTTTTTTGACACAGGTACATTCATATCTAGTGGGCCCGCTTGACGCAGTGGCATGGCTGATAGGGGGACTTAGGTGAGATTCTTTTCTCGAGATGACCCGCAGCCAGCAGAGCATTCTTCAGAGTATTGTGTTGTACTTTTTTTGATGTCCCATTTATTCTCGACGGTTATTGTATTTTATGTGTTTTCTTAGAAATTGCTCATGCACTTGTGACATCGGGTTCTGGGATGACTTTGGGATTCAATTATTATTTGAATTTAGTAAGACATTGTTATTTGCTCAGTAAAGTTCATTAATTATTATTTAATGTAGTGAAACTAAATGGTTTCAAAATATTAAAAATAGAGATTCAATCAACTTTTAGTGTTGGCTTGCCTGACAATGGTGTCCGGCGCCATCGCGAACTTTAATAGGATTTTGGGTCGTGACAACATAGTATCAGAGCACTAGGTACCCTTAGGTCTCACGAGTCATGAGCAAGTCTAGTAGAGTCTTTCGAATCGGTACGTAGAGGTCTATATTTATCTTCGAGAGGCTACAGGGTTGTTAAGAGCACTTCCTTTCTTTATTCTCCATTGTGCGATTTGATTCTTTTGAGGCTTATGCCATCGCGTCATTCCTATTCAATCTTATGCAATGCGAAGCGTCTGATATAAATTGAGAATTGAAGAACTATAATGATACTACAAATGTGGTGCATGATGTTTCTCCATGCATAGTTGGTTGGGGCTATTGTCGGTGCTTTGCGAAAGGATATTATGTTGTTTCAGCTCAGTAGTTGTATTTCTGAGAGCTTTGAGGCTATGCTTGTCCGTGCCCCCTTTTTCCTTTAAGCGGAGATCAGGTTTATGACATTCTGACAACTCCTTTTAAAGGAGGAGGGTTTAAAGAAGAGTCGCCACCTAACGATTTTAAAGGTGCGTTAGGGCACCTAGAGGGATTAACTCATGAGACTAGTTTGAATTATCAGAGATTGGGTAAGGGCTTGAAATTATCCCAAGGGGAAGGTATTAGGCACCCCTCGGGATTCACAATTGTGGTTCCCGGCCAAATGGTTTTCGTGAATTTGTACAATAAGCAAGTAGCAAGTAACGACTCAAATAAGAGGGGATTTCAAATAAGCATTGGAGTTATTAACTTTTGAAAGAACTATTAAGACATTTGAGAGAAAGACATCTTAGGTTTGAAACAATATGGATCACATCAATGCAATACCCGGTATGTCCCTCCTCAAAGAGGGGCTACACGTGGTATTAGCGCATCGGTCATCATATCCATATTATACCCGTTCCCATCCCGTGAAGGTATTTAAAATATGTGTTGGTCGCGAACTCTATCGCGTGCTATTACCCGTACCATCCTATCAGTCCCGGAGGAGGCTAGGACTACTATCCTAAAAGGGAAGTACCAGGCTGAACCCCTAGGTTTAAAGGACAAAATTCTAAACGACAAGCAAAGACAGTTAGGACTACAAATATGAGAAAACATATAGAAGCAAATATGAGGCTCAGATATTCCTCCACAAGTTATGCACATATCAGCACGGCTCAAACACACATAAGGTCTTTTAACTTCAGATCCTAATGCATGATGTCTAGGCGAGAATACAGTAGCGAGGCAGTTTATCACTGATTTTAGAGAAGTAATTGTACGAGTTTCTAAATACCGATTTTTACCTGTTGTTAGCCAAACAGTACACATAAGGGAATAGGTTTCCAATTTTAACAAGTCTTAAAACCTAAGGCTTGCCTAGGCATACCTAAACTGCTCCAGTTATGCTGTTTTAGTTTCCAGTTTAGAAAAATAGTTGTTAAGCGAAGTGAGTCTGTTTTAATTTTCAACCAGGCAAAGGGGGTGGGTGTTAAACAAATATGAATGCAATCCTAAAGGACATGGTATCTAAATGCAAACAAGGGGCAGAATGGTGCAAGATCTATACATGATATTCTAAATGCATGTGCATTTTCAGTGTGAGAACCTATTTTAGAGGGATCCATCTATTAACACATTTTGACTTAAACAGAAAAGCAGGAATTTCACAGTAAATCCAATTCTTTGTTAGATTGCTGAACCTAACACATGATTTCTAGGTGTTCATGCAAAGTACGTTTCAATCACAGGATTTGGCATAAATAACATGCTGAAAAATGATATCTTAAGGGACATGATTTCTAATGCAAGATTTGGATAGTTGTTAATGTTATTACTTATCCTAGAAAAGCAGGTCTTCTAGGTGATGCAGTTATGAGAAGGAAGTAATATTATGATAGCCACTTTTTGTTGTTATTCATCCTATGAACATGATTTCTAAGTGAATACAATTGAAATGAGATGCTGAAAGAAATAAACCTAATTATCATGGTATCTAATGCATGAGTAACATATTATTCCTAATCATGGTGACTATTGCGCATATAGGAAAAGTAAACCTATAGGCATGATTTCTACCCATACTACAACATGCATATTCGCCACCCATTTCACTATCCAGCCCCAGAATCATTTACAACCAATTACTACATACCAGTGTTGCACGAATTACATATGTAAAATAAGAAAATTAAGAAGTTACACTATAGGGAGCCTACCAATAGGCCCAAGTCTCCAAGTCCTTAATGCCATATGCCATAACCTTTCATAAGCCCCGGGTGTGTCAGAGTTTCTAAGGACCTCAGAGGATCCCAGACGGTGCTCAAACCCAGGTACCCTAGCCAAGAATGAGTAAGTGCAGTGTAGGAATGCCAGTCTTGTGTGTCAGAGTTCAATGGGTACTCAAATGGTTCCCAAGGCAGTGCTCACACGAAGGGGGCTGAACTTAAGAAACTAGGAGTAGTGAGATGTGCTCATGATTCAGTTGTTGAAAAGAAGAGGAACTTTTAAAAAAAAATTAGCTTTTTAGAATAAGAGATTCAATTGTTGGAAAAAAAAATAGTTCACAATTCAAACAGACAAAGCCAACATCACACAGGGGACCCATGATGGTCCAGCAATCACAAACAAGGGTGAGGGTGTTTGAGGGACAAGTCTGTGAGGAAAACAGCTTACACATAAACACATAATTAAAGGGGTTTTCTAAGGGTTTAGGGGATATGACTAAGTGTCAAATTAGAGCAACATATCAGCTAACATCATGACTGGACTAACATATTAGACATAGGCATGGAGATACACATAAAGAACGAAGGCTGAGTGTAGAGAGACACATTGAGCATGCATGATAAGGTAACAGTAGACATGTGAAAGAGATTCAGAGTTCTAATTGCATGTTGAACAGCAGAAACACAAGTAGAAACATATAATAAATGCCAAGAACTTAACTATGAATAGAAACATATTGGTTTGGATGACTGAAGATTAAATCAAGACATACGAGTATGATGAAGAAAGCAGTAATGCAAGCAAGGAAAAGAGATGCACAGTGAAAGTTCATTGTTGTGAAAGAGAGTGCACAAAATCAGTTTTGTGTGTCTATGTTTGTGTGTGTAAGAGAGTTTTTGAACAGTCTATTGTCCGTGTCTTGCTAAGAAGAGAGCGGATGTATTTATAGTTTAAAACAGGCAGAAGAAAAAGGTAAGAAGTGCTAATTAAACATAGTTATGGAAATAATGTCAATCAGAATCAATCAATGTCCGGACTCCCTTTAATTAGGGAGTCAGGATTCAAACGGATACAAGTTGTAATAAATAAGGAAAATGATCAATCCAAGACTGAATTTACCATATTAAAGCATGTGGCATGTAATAAGGCTGAATACAGAATACTCCAAATAAGGAAAGTATATGTCAAATAGTTGAAAGCATATTTAGGCACATAAATATGGTAAAATGCAATTTTAGTTCTGAAAATCAGTCAAAGAATCACGGATGAGACTGAAAATCACAGGGGATCAGTGCTAACTAAGGAAAGCATCTCACATGTAAGGAAGTAATTCAAAATCAGTAAAGTTCTAAGGAAAACACATACGAGTTACAGCTTTGAGAAAAGATATCACAACTCTAAGGGAAATCAATAGAATCAATAGAGAATACTATGTAAGGATCGATACAACAAGTAATCAAGTCTTTTAAGCAATGAATAGCACAAAATCAGTGAAACCCTAGGCAAGTAGTAGAGAACAATAGAAGATTGAAAAAATAAGAATCATATAAGTTCAGAGACAAAGTAATAGCATTGAACATGATAGAAACACAGAGATCATAAACCTTAACAGCAACAACAGGATAAAAATCACAGAGAAGCTTAACATCTATGAGAGATAAGAGTTCGTGCATTTAAACAAACATATCAGTCACAAAAGGGACTCAGAATTTGGGGAAAGACTAGGGTTTTCAGTAAAGCAAGTTAAAACGAAAGAAAACTTTAAATAAATCATTGAATGATAAAAGAATCATAGAATGACATTTAAACAGAAGAAAAAAATCGTTTTTTTAAAAGGGGTTATAAAACCCTAGTTTTGAAGTGAAAGCTCGTTCAAAGTAGAAGAGTTTTTGTTCAAAGAAAACATGTAAATGCTTCGTAACATACATAGATCTAAGGCAGATCTAGAAGAAATCGAAGAGATATAGGAATTAGGGTTTCGTGAAATCCAGAGAAGTAAGAAAAACCTTAGAGATGTCGTTGGCCTCAGCCGGAAAGGTCATAGCTTTTACTCAGACGGCCGGGGATGGCCGAAAAGTGGCATGAGGGACCATGAGAGGTGAGTGAACCGCTCCAGATTCGCCTGAGGGCTTTAGGGTATCACTGGACCAGTAAAAGGTGAACAAATAACCAAGAGATGATGGAGGCCATGGTTTCCGGTGTAAGAACCAGTCGGAGAAGATGAACGGGCCTCATCGGAAGAGAGAAGCCAAGGGAAGGTTCTAGAGAGAACCGG
>MDKH01235261.1:0-18684 GCA_005239495.1 Nicotiana undulata
TTTTGAAAGAGGATTTTTGGTTGTACATACTAGTACTATTCGATGGTACTAACGTCCCTTTTTTCGGGGGCGCTACATCCCTTTTATGGATGTAGGTGACTCTGTAGATGGTAGCGCGTATCGCAGGTAACAGTGCCTTCTCCTTCTCCCCATAGCAGTTTTGGTGAGCCACGCTTCCTCCCGAGGTCATGTGTAGTATTTTTTGTACTTCTTTTGTAAAAGTCACTAAAATTTGAGGTATAGCCGGGGCCTTATCACCGATATTTTCATATTTCTGCTCAGTTGTATTTAGAGGCTCCGTAAACAGGTTGTGGGTGGCGTCGGGTATTGGAATTAAACTAGAAATATTAGTATTTGGCAAATATGTTTTTCATCATATCTATAAAATTTGTAATATTCTGGATATTATGGTTGAAACTGCTAATGGAAACAAAATGGAAGTAATGAAATGTTTATAAAGTATGATTGATAGAATTTATCTCCTTGTTATTCATAAATTAATTTTGGGTAGAATGAAACCTAGCAGGCTTGCTCAGTCGGGTTTACTCAGTTGAGCGCCGGTCGCGCTCCTTGGTTTTGGGGCGTGAAAAACTTGGTATCAGAGCCTAAGGTCTTAAAGTGTCCTAGGATGTCTCGGAGACGTGTCTATTAGAGTCCTTCTTATCGCTGTGTTGTCGACCACATCTATAATTAGGAGGCTACTTGACACATTTAGGAATTTCACCCTTCTTTGATTCTCCAGATCGTGCGGTAGAACTCAAGATAGGGAGCTAATTTTCTCGCTATTTCTTAATCTCAAGATGAGTAATCATGACTTTGAAACAGTAAGGAGGGAATGACCCCCACCATTATATCTGAGGTAGATTGCCCAAGAGTTTGTTAAGAGAATGTATCAATCCATGGAGGGATTTATATAACTTGTTGTTAAGGATAGTACCCTTGTTCCTATTAATGTCACTGCACCACCAGCTCATGTAGAATATCAGTATGTTACCAACGTACGTTAGGGATGTGGAGTCGAGGGGCATCGATTAAGCTATTTCCCTATCAACCTAAAGTCACCAAGTGAGTCACTCCTTAGTACAACCAACATACTCATGTTGTATATGTACATCCATATTGAAGATTTCTCATAGACATGGTCTTAATAAGATGTTGAGACACAAAACCTTGCATGCACCTACTCCTTGAACGAGACGTATTATTCAAGGATCCACTCTATCACAAATTCTCTAATTTATATCCCCTGGTGAAACTAAGCTTGTAATTATGTTCTTGAATTGAGTTATAACTCTAGGATTAATACTTCCCACTTGCTTTCTTAAATTCTCAACAAGGGACTATATCTGATGAATTTCTTACAGAATCTTCCTATTTAGGTGAACAACATATGCTCACTGGTGCCTATTCATGCACCATCCCAGTGTTTACCTATGTGGTGTCAAGTTCAATGAAAAGCATCCCAGTGTTGGGGTCTTTCTCAAGTCACTCTTCTTTTCACTGGTGTATATGGCTTCTGTGGTTTGAATAGTCAATCTACTCTTGCGAATATTATCATGAAACCTTCTCGGTGTCTAGTAACATAAGAGAATGCTTTAACACCTATCATGTGAGTTCGTGTCAATCGAAATGGTCACCGTGTGCATAAGGTCTCTCTGAAAATTGAGATCCTCATATCCCCATCATAGAAAGATCTTGTGTCGCCATCTTAGTATAACTTCCGTGCCCGCTTGGGACATCCCGCAGTAAGTAGCTCACTTTGTTCCTAGTATTGTGGTTTCTCGTGACGTGGTTTTGTATTTCAATTAGGAGTTAATATAGCAAAAGCATGACAAACTCATAACAAATGTTTATTTTCTCTTTTAACCTCCACCGCATGTGTTAATTGTGTTTCTTAGTTAGTGAATTCATTGTGGTATTTCCCAACACTTGCTCGATAACTATGAGAGAACGTGTCGTCCTATGTGTCACTATAACACTTCTTTCTCATAAGGACCCTTAATAGGCTCTCCGTCAAGACTAAATGTACCTTTGGGGGATATCATAGCACAATGCCTACTTCTTATGTATTCATGTCTTTCATTAGCATCTGGGTACACCTCGAGTTAAGGTCTATGGAGAACTCATTAAGAACATCTATAAACCTTCCATGATTATTCTATATTGTCCCTTTGGGTTTTGTTGCCTTTGCATACTCGACTTCTAGAATCATTGACCATGTCATTGTCATGTCCGTGGAGTTTCGCTATCCTTGAAATTCCACCTCCCTGGGTGGATGGGAGTTTTATTTGTCTTTTCCCCCCGAACCATCATGTTAACCATTAAGACCCCTCTAACCAATACATGATTTCATCCCCATATTAAGATGTCCTACCTATGTGGTATCACTCGTAAAGAGTTGAGAATAGATGTTTCCAAGTTTTTGCACATACCATAAGCATTCTGATTCAGAAGACAAGTTGTTGTATCTCTAGTTACCTCATATCAGATCAATCATGGGGAAGGGTTAAGCTATTTGGATGATGATAATCTCATAGGTGTTTGACTTCTTTTTCACCCTCATGCGCATGTGGCATGAATCCCTTGTGTCAGTAAATGTTAGGAGTGTAATTCAACTTCATGTGATTCTTTTGAAGTCTCTATCTCATCCATGTTGCAAGAATGTTACCATTTTGAGCTAAACTGATTTTCCTTACACTCAAGGAGACAACCGGTTTGACATACTTGACCGCTCCTCCGTAAAGCTTACTATCGCCGGGCAAGGAATGTATTGAAAGGAACAATTGTTACTATCCCTTGCATAACTCGTAGCCTCCCAAGGATAACTGAGGCTATCGTCTTCGTCCTCTAGGTCATGCCTCTCGGGTATCTCATATCTAGAAAGACCCACTTCTTTTAGATATCAGGATCACATACGTGGTTCCAACCTTATCAGTGCTTGCTAGTTACCTCTATGCTTCATTTGTCTAATAATTGATGTCGTCATAATGATTAACGTCGTCAGCATTGTTAGTAGAAATCTTCGTATCTCTTAGCATATAACCTCATTAAATACTCTGCTCAGCACATTAATGGATTCCTGAATAATTCCAGTCCAATCTTGAACTTCGATGTTCCTCATTGTATTAGATCTATTTGGTATTGAAGGTTCAAACATGTCAAAGAGGAAGAATCACCCTTTGATCACACATATTCGATATGCAATTTTATGGTCAATTTATGATAGCAAATCCTAGAGTAATTGTTAAAGGTCACCACAGGTTTAGTTTGGGTGTTCGCGTAGAGATTTAGAATTTAGGAGGGTGAACAGGTTATTCTCAATATTTTTCCCTGGAGATGTTATGTGAATTGATAATGGATGGGTACATAAGCACATTTCCCACTAGGCTGCACTAGGAGTATGATGTTTCCCCGTAGCTTTTCCTCATGTATTTTGTGTTTTCATATGTCTATGTCTAAGAAGGTAGTTAGAGATCCTTTGTGTATCATCCCGGTGGAAATTATTGAAGGTGAAGTTAATGGATAGTTAGCTTATGCGAGGTATCTAGCTTTCATCCTTGTTAAATAAGTTTGGAGGTTGAGATTGTTTCCGTGAATGTGGTATGGCAAAGCCTGTAAGTCAAGGAGGCCACCTTGAAGGCCGAAAGTGTCGTGGAAAGAAATATTTTCACTCGATTGTATAACGATTAGTTTTTATTTGAAAGGTACCTTATAAGTGTTATAATTTAAAAATGTGCAGTCCATGTTCAGTTATCATTATGGTAATGTAGTGCTTGTATTACTGAGATTAGTGTTATGGAAATATACATTGTGATGCTTTGTCGAGTTATGGATGAGTTGTTAGGATGGTTTTGGTGGTTCTCTGGCAGGTGGATAGGCCTAGTTACAAAGGAGATGCTGCCGAAATTTCTGAAAAATTTGGGAGTTAGTCAAAACTTAGGGACTTGAGGTAGGTTAGAAAGAGATATGTTATGTTAGGTGTTTGGGTAAGACTCTACCTCTCATTCGAGGACGAATGATCCTAAGTGGGGGAGAAGGTAAGGCCCCGGAAGATTTTGCTAAGCAATTTAGGATTTCAGGGTGCCAGGTAGTCTAATTATAATATGGTATGTGCTATAAATGTGATGTAAATGAATTGGATATGGTAAATAAGTGTATAAGTCATATAATAAGTAATGTGGGGTCCAAGGAGAGGCCTAAGTTTAAGCCAAATGGAAATATTTCATAATAGGCTAAAATTCAAATGTGTTTGCGCAAGTCCACACTTTGAACGAACATATCTAAATATATATAAAGTTTTATGTGAAGAAAAACCTATCAAATGAAAGGTCATTGAGTCTAGTTTCCAACTCTTCAAACCCTTCGTCATTTGGACATTCCTACACAAAGTTATGATCAAATTACCAAAGGCTGAAAACAATGCGATCCTGTGTCAAATATGCGATCGCAAAACCATTATGCGGTCCGCATTTTTGATTAGCGATCGCAAATTTGGTCGCAAAATGGCCCAGTGTAGCCCAGTTTTGGGCACCTATTTTGCGATGCATTTTGCGACCCACATTCTTGTTTTTCGGTCCATTATGTGACCGCAAATCCGGTTTTGGAGGCTTATTTTTCCTATTTTTATAACACGACCCCATTTTAATAAATAGGCCTAGGGGCTTTATTTGGGGTCATTTTCTACTGATTTAAGAGAGATTTATAGCAATCTAGAGAGAGAAAGAAGGATCGTAGCTTCATAATCACCCAAGTCCTACTCAAGTCTTCAAGAATCATGGAAGATAACTCCTAGATTGTTTTCCATCCGGGTAAAGCCTACTTCCAAGATTTCATGCAAGAGGTTAAGGGTTCAAATATGTTGTGGGGGTCAGAAACAGGCCATGCATGTGGGACTAAGTTGTAGTATGTGATATTAAAAGAACTAATTAGGGTTGTTCATGTTAAAATTGGTTGAGGGAAGAAGGAATTGCCATTTTAAAACCTTTTAGTCTACTTCACATGTTAGGTGTTTGATGAAATTCCTAAGAGAGTTACACCATGGGAAATCTTCCTAATTATTAATCAATTTCCGCTATCTCCTTATAGATTATTATTGCTAGAGGTATTGGTGTATTGTATAAACTTAACGAAAGCTCAACCAGGTATGTTGGCTAAACTTCCTCCTTCGGAATGAAATTCCATAATGTTTTCCGAAGGTTTAAGTATAATCGGCTCGAAATTCGCAATTTCTATATTCCTGGTCATCCCGTATGAACTTACAAACTTGATTATTTTGAATGAGCTTATTATCGAAAAATAGAGGTTTAAAGTATGGTTTGGTTATTAAAATGATATGTCTTTGAGTCGTATTCTAAATGAGAACTAGTATACCAATTGGGTGAAGAAAAACTCGATATGCTTAATACTCCTAATTGATCCTACGTGTGCTTAATGACTTGATTGAGTACGTTTCTTTGTTGATAATCTATAAAGGCGTTGAAATTGAATAGAATGAATTGGGAAAGAGTAATGCAAGAATAATTGGTGTATTGCTTGTTTATGACTTTGATGTGTGTTCCTATTGCTGGTTGTTATGCCCTAATCATTGAGAAGAAACCTTTTGTGTTTAAAGTTTCAATTGCTGATGAACTCTATATATATGATTTCTAAAATACTTTGTATGTTGGAAATGAGTGGTGATCCTTGAAACTGAAAGAAGGGAAAATATGGAATACGAAATACGGCCATCGTGCCATGAATAAAGAAACTTGAAAAAGGCCCAAAGAGCCGAGGAAATATTGCTATTGTGAGAGATTGAAAATGCTAACAAAGATTGGTACAATGTGAACGATTTATGAGATGGATACATTTATACATTTATGTTACCTTTGTGTGCAAACTAACTAAAAATGTGTTTGGGAGTATCAATAGCAACCGAGGAAGGGTGGGTCATAAGGCCCACACCTGAAACTACACGTGCCGATGTAGGGGTGGATGTGGATTGGGGATTGTGATGGTTCCCCATAATTGGGATGAAATTGGTACATGTGAATTTGAAAATGAGAGAGACCAACCCACACGACACATGTGGGAAGACGGCTTAGCTGATCGGGTTGAGATTAGACTCCATGTTGTGCACATGGTGGTACTACTCCTGTAACAACTTTCTTTCGCATCATATGTCAAACCACATTGTCCGTGGGGAGATGGACTAGCCGATCAGGCATGATCGGACATCGTGCTAACAGAGACGGTTGAATATCGGTGCTAATGATCTCCCAGCCAAATATATATATATATATATATATATATATATATATATATATAAAACTATTTTCGTACACCGAAAATCGTAATGCTTCAATTGGCTATTAGAATATTGTTGGTTGTGACTTGTTGTTTCTATGTGTTGTGTTTTCCTCTATGTGTCACGACCCAACCTATTGGCCGCGATGGGCACCCGGTACCTTACTCAACCGAGTACCATAATAACATATCTTTCTTATCATACTATCATGGGTAAATGGGCCAAAAGGGCCGTCATGAGATAACAAAAATAAAATATAAGTGCATACTAGACATAGGATGACCCAACAATATATAGAAACTTATACATGTGACATACGGGCCTCTAAGAGTACATAAACATCATAAAGTTCGGGACAGGGCCCCGACATACCACTCAATGCACGTCTAAAATATACTGACCCAATGAGCCACTCCGGAGCAAATGGAGTGCACCAATATCTTCTGATGAGCTGATAGCCTACTTTGAGGACTCTCAACTTGTCTATCGGGACCTGCGGGCATGAAACGCAGCGTCCCCAGGCAAAAGGGATGTCAGTACGAATAAAGTACTGAGTATGTAAGGCAGGAAAAATATAAATAAGAACAGCAATGTAAAGAGAGATGTAGGAGATACAACCTGTAGCATTTGAGTGCTTCTAAGAGACAGTAACATGAAATGCATGATACATATATACACATAATATTTTAAAACCATACGCCTATGTAGGCATCATCATCATCATAGAACATTCGCCTCTGTGGGCATCATCATCATCATATCATACCCGGCCTCAAAGAGGACTCGGTAAACCCAACTGATCAGTTGTTTCACAATAGGTGCCATACCCGACCGACTATAGCGCGGCTCGGTAGAGTAAAATAGATACATATATATAATGCATGCAAGACTCATTGGAATCATAATCTGAACCTTTCGGAGTGGCGTAAGGTCAATATTCTCCTTACACATTATTAGGACTAACTCTTCGTCAAGAATCTTATATGAATCAGGAAATACCAACAACATTGATAACATAATAATAAGAGAAGCAACCTCAACATCAATAGTTCCATAAGAAGGGAAACAATGTAAGTACTGCTAGCTTCTAAGAGTAGAGTATCTTTGGAAGCTCGTTCATTTGTATTATTCAGATCATGACAAAACAAAAAAGGGATAGCCTTAACATACCTTTGAAATCTTCTCTCCAATCGACAACCAAGCTCAATATGATCTTCTTACATCACAATGAGAACCCAACTTCGTCGCCATCATATAAGCATCGTAACTCTCATACTTCAAAACCAATATTCTACAAGAAAATGGACAGAACCTCCCCTGTTTTTACTACATCCGATATGCTACCAAAGGTCACCAAATAGCCCAAACGGCAACAATATAATTCACAATAAACTTTCCGATTAGTTCAACAATCATTTTGAGCGGCAAGCTCGATTGGAATCCGTATAAACCATATCACACCTTATAGACTTCTTACATTAACTTAACAACATCATTAATATGATAATGAAGTAATTCATCAATGATTTCATCCTTATACCGTATATTTTTATGAAAGGAAACAATCCACAACTCCAGCTTTCTTCAATTGGCAACTTCATTCACTAGTTCATGTCTAGTCCAACCATTTAACTTAAAATACATCATTACAACATTAAGCACCTACAAGAACATAATATACACACCTCCTACAGTAGCTTCAAGTTTCAATCCAAGTTATATTTAGCTTACAACAACCCTCAATGGCAATACAACACCATAGAAGTGACTTAAGCTAATCCAAGTATTATCTTGTAGTTTATTATCCTAAAAACTTAACCAACATAAAATCAAGCTTAAGCACAATTAGTAGACTGTTATACTCATCTTAACCAGTAGCAAAAACTTTAAATTTTAGAAAAACACAGCCCACAACTATCCTCAATGACAACACAACCTCAAAGAGGTGTTATTTTTCACTAGAACTAACTTTTGATGTTGAAATATGATGTAATCCATTTGAAAGACTTGAAATAACATAGGGTTGATATAAAAATCATAGGAGAGTATTTTACAGTACATAAACCACTTAAAATAACATCCCATGCGATCTGGAACCACCCAAAAATCAGCAACAACAAGAAGAACAAGAAACTTACTAGCGCGACGAGATTCCCGACACATGATGTGTGTTGTTTGCCCTTTGTTTAGGTCTTGGATCATGAGAAAAACTTGAGAGAGTGTTTTTAGGGTTCTAAGGTCTGAATATACTGAAAACGAATGACTAAAAACGGGGTTGAGGCATCTTATATATATCCATATGTCTTAAACCGCCTATGTGGGTCCCATAGAGAGCTGCTTGGCGCAGTCTGGCTAAAACGCGAATATCTCTCTACTCCGATGTCGTATAGATAGATCTTCAATTTGGTTGGTACATCATCCAATAATTCCAAGTATATTGAAAGAAAGTCTCAGTTACATTTGACCTAAGTAGCTGAGTACTGGAAAGAGGCCGCTGACCATGTTGCCTCAAACAAAAGGGATGCAACTGCCTCCAATAGTCGGGCTAGGCAGATATCCGAAGAGGCCGGACTCAAACTGACTCGGGCCATTGCTCATGCCCGTTCACAATCTAGGAGGTATGCCCTCGAAGAAGCAAGTGCCAAAGGTGCCGATCTCTCTATTGAGATTGAGAGGGCCAGGACTTTAGAAGAAGAATCAGCACTTTCAACTTCCTCGGACGAAGGATCTGATAGTGACTCCGGTAACAGCTCAGCTAGCGGTGAAGACGAGGAATAGAATTGCTTCACTATTTTTTCCTTCCTTTTACCTTTTGTGCATCGGCTCCTTGGAGGAGTTTTGTAAAACTACATTTCTTGTAAATATATTTTTCGAATACGAAAAGGTTTTTCTCTTTGTCTTTTAATTTGTTCGATGCAAATACACTCTATTGAATTTTTATGTCGACTCTTTAGATCCCATTCTTAGAATAATAAAGCCCTCGAGATCGGGTACTATCTCGGGCTAGATCGATATGAGGATATTTGATAGCTCTCTTTAGAGCTTATACTTGTAGTGGCAGAGATCCTCGAGATTGGGTACCATCTCGAGGTTGGAATAATAGTTCCTTTAGAAAATTGTATAAGTAGGGACAAACCTCCTCGGGACCGGGCACCATCCCGAGGCTAGTTAGGCTTAGATGACTCCTTTGAATCCATAGATATAATAACTAAGATCCTCGATATTGGGCACCATCTCGAGATTAGGTTGGTTTTGATGGCTCCTTAGAGCCCACATATATAATAACCGAGAACCTCGAGATAGGGTACCATCTCAAGACCAGATTGATACGGGGACCTCGAGCCCTTGGACGGTGTCATTCATATGACATGTCCTACGAAGTAACTAAAGGTGGTCCCACTGGTTCATTTCCCAAAAAGTGGTAATTGCATGGTCAGAATTAATTGGCCTTCAAAGTAGGCGAACAATCGCCGCTTGCTCTATATATATATTCGTTTTCTTCATTTGAAGACTTTGTTGCTTTGGGAAATTGTCTTCTTTATAGAGTCCTTCTTTCTTGCGCCAGCTCTTTCTCCATTTTAACTCAAAGCTTTCGCCTAAGTTTTCATTTCCCTTTCCTTGTGCCAGAGTATTTATGGCCACTATGTCAAAATCCGCTTTCCAAGAAGAGGAGAGTTATGCCTCTGCTTCTTGCCCGGTCGATGGTACACCGTCGATGTCAGGCGAACAATCTTCGGGCTGCGTTGTCTCGAGGAGGGACTTCGCGTCAGAGCAACCTCCGGTGTTAGGGTCCATTGGGAACACGGATCGGGGTTCATTCCGCCAATAGGGGAAGGACACCTCGAGGCTGTGAGAAGATACAACGGATGGGGAGAAGAGGTGGTACTGTAGGTACCTTCCCCGGAAGAGGGTATCACGGCCCATGTAGAGGGATTTTTGAACGTATGCACGTACATATTTACGTTGGTCCCCCTTTACAAGGTCGTGCTCGAAATTTGCAAGAGGTTTCGGGTTACCCTGGAACAGGTTTACCCGTCTTCTTGGAGGATAGTACTGATGATGAGGTTCTTTGCCGAGAAATCCGGGCTCATGTTCACCGTTAGTCATCTCATTAGATTATACCAGCCCTCGCACTATCGAGGCTTGATCACTCTTCGACGTTGGTCCACCCGGCCCCTCGTTGCCAGCGATGAAGAAGAGAGGGATCATGGGTGGATGAACCGATTTGTCCGAGTGCGGACTACCAATATTATCTCATTGTAGTTCATGCCGTTTCCTGAGAAATGGAATTTCACATGTAAGTGGTACACTCGTGCGTTTATCATTTTGTTCATAGCAGAGGCAGACTTCGTAATAATGTCTTCCCTTCCTTTTTGCAGCAACTCCGTGGATGCCTGGCGGATTGGATTCGAAGATTGGTGGCCTGCTCGACTTACGATGAGAGTAAGTGGCGATTCATGTTGAAGGGTGGATGGGAGGCCATACACCATGGTAGGTGCTACAAAGTTCTTTTCCTTTTTTAGAAAGAGCTTTTTCTTTTAATAACTCCTTTAATGCAGGAATTGCAGACTTCCCCGAGGTTGGACCGTGTCCCCTTGGAGAGGAGGAGGAGTCGTCAGCCTCAGGGCTGAAGAATGAGAATAAACAGAAAGAGTCCTCGATGGGTGAGGAAGCCTACAGTGAGGCAAGGTCCACCGTGATGAAGCTGAGCTTTTCAGGTCCGAGGTCTCCAATACTAGGAGAGTGGTTGCTCTCTTGCCACCGTTTTCTTCCCCCGTCGAAGGTACTTCGAGGGGGAAGGGTTTGCTGCTGCCACTTTCTTCTCCCATCGAAGGTACTTCGAGGGACGTTCGGGGCCAAGGGTCGTCTGATAGGAGTGGAGTCCCTAATGATGATGTCCCCTCTAGGGATGGTTCGATTGGGGCTGAAGAGGCCAGGCCAAGAGATGCTCGAACGACCTTCGAGGAGGCCCAACAGTTTTGTTCTTTGGTAAGTTTTAACGATCTTAGTGTCTTTCTTAACTCCCCGCTTCCATTTTCTAACCGGAGTTTTCTCTTTCACAGGCTTTTGACAAGCTCAAGTCCGAGTTGCTTCGCTGCGAGTCTCGGTTGCGAAAAGCCTTGGATGGGGAGAAATCCCTCAAGCTTCTTTGTGATTAAAGGGCAAAGGATTTGACGCACCTTTGGTATGAGGTGAGTCGATGCCAGAACTACGAAGACCGCCTTGAGAGACAGGTAACCTTCGTTTTGGTGATGTGCAAGCTTCTACTCCTATCTTCTAAGATTGACATTTGATATCACAGCTGCAGAGAAAGACTGAGGATTTGGAATGCCTCTGGGGAAAATTTGGCCAAGCCAACCATGAGTGTAGTGAGCTAAAGGCTCAGATTGAAGCGCAAGTTACAGCCAAGAAGAATGTTTTAGCCAAAGTTTTTGCCCTCGAAGTGCACCTCCAAAACGCTCGTGAAGACATCTTGGTGCAGACGAGCAGGATTGCAAATCTCGAGTACGATCTCTTGAAGACAAAGGCCGAGGTCGTGGACGCCCGAGCTGAAGCTGAAGAGATTCGAGCTAAGTCTATCTGAAAGACGTTGATGATGCTCGAGTCGAGTTGAGAGGGGATTCTGATCGTGAAAGCAGGAGAAGAGACTATGCCAGATGCAGATCCCGAAGGGAAACCCTCGAGGAGATACACGCTAGGGGCTTCAATCTCTCGGAAGAGATAGAGCAGGCTAGGGCGGATGAATATGACGCCAAATTCCTCATGTCCGATTCCGAGAATAATGAAGAAGAGGCCGATAGATCCACAGTCCCCGGGGGGAAAGCATACTAGGCTTTGTTTCTTTGCTTTATATAAGACTCTCTGTGGGAGCATTCATGAATGAGTATTTGTAATACGTATATATGAAAAATCTTTCGTTTTTTTCAATTTGCTTGTGTTTGTCTTTCTTGTCTTCCAATTTTTTGCATTTGTCAATGGTTAGCCAGATGAATCGGACTTCGAGGATAAACCCTTAGGTTTACAAATCCGCCCTGAGGCTTTTTAGGATGGAATTTAAGCTCTTAAGCATGGGGTCCATATGACCTTTAATCGGCCCGTAGGTTTTATGATGTTGGCCCACAGGCTCCTATGCGTTTTCCCTTGGGAATTTTAGTCAACCGTTTTGGGCTCATTCCTCGCGTTAGGTTACGACTCGAGCTCATCGACCCTTAGGTTTTTTGAATTTTCCATGAGGCTCTTTAAGCTGGCCCGTGGGCCCATATGTGTTTGCCCTTAGGCATTTTTAGGCTGGCGTTTAAGCTCTTACGCATGGGTTTGATGTGACCTTTAGTATGGCTGTATTTTCCCTCGTTAAAGACTTTGAAATTTTTGCGTTGGTCCGACTCTTCGATGGCTCGATAAGAACCTCGATAACCGGTTCTTTCCAAAGTAACTTCGAAGGATTTGATTTTACGGCGAAAGTCAGGCGTCTCCGGGTCGCGTTGGTTTGGCCAGAGCCTTATGACCGTAGTCATTGTGTTTGGCCGGAGACTTATGACCGTGGTCATTTCCTTTGGACGGAGCCTTATGACCATAGTCATTGTGTTCGGCCAAAGCCTTATGACCGTGGTCATTACATTTGGCCGGAGCATTTTCGTCCCCGAGTGAGGTATCCTCGACGTCTATATCGAGTGTATGCTCTTTTTAGGGGTCTTACAAGTTCGAATATATATCACTGGCTTTAGAATCGGGATTGTGCCTTTTGCAAGGTCATATGATTATGACATGCCTTACTTGAGGTCTTACAATTTTGATCATGCCTGTACGACTTACAATTTCGATCATGCCCGTAGGACTTACATGTTTTGATCATGCACGTAGGACATACAGATTTTCTCATGCCCGAGGTCACCCGCTTGGGGTCTTATGGCCTCGATATTTGATAACTCGATGGGGTGGAAATCGATGATAGTCCCTAAGACATCGAGGGATTTTTGGCCCTGGGGCCTTTCCTTGTGATAATAGCAACCTCTTTGAATTGCAAAGTGTTTTAACGGTAAAAGATACTCCTTTGATTACTTGGTACAAGCATACATGTTTTTACCGTCGAGGGTTTGATTATTCTATGTGGACACGGTTCATTTGACCGTTTGGCCCAACAACAACAACAATAACAAACCTAGTTTGATCCCAACATTTGGGGTCTAGGGAGGGTAGTCTGTATGAAGACCTTACCCCTACCTAATGCAAGTAGAGAGGTTGTTTCCAATAGACCCTCGGCTCAGGAAGGGCAAGAAGAAGAAGAGGGAAGCAAGGACGGAAAACAGTATCCAATAATAGCAACACAGAATACAATACCTGGGGCGAACAAAAGCACATATCGTAATACAAATCAAAGAATATGAAGGGAAATGCATGCTACTAAGCCTACCAGTGAACGCTATAAACTACCTACTAACCTTCTACCTTAATCCTCGACCTCCACACCCTCCTATCAAGTGTCATGTCCTCAGTGATCTGAAGCAGCGCCATGTCCTGCCTAATCACTTCTCCCCAGTACTTCTTAGGCCTACCTCGACCCCTCCTCAAACTCTCCATGGCCAACTCTCACACTCCTGACAGGGGCATCAATGCTTCTTATCCTAACATGGCCGCGACTCCCGCATCTTGTCCTCCGTGGAGGCTACACCCACATCCATCTCAACATCCTCATATCTTTTACTCTCATGTTCTGCAAGTGGGAGTTCTTGACTGGCAAACACTCAGCCCCATACAGCATAGCGGGTTCCTTATTTTCCTATTGAAACCCTTTATGGCTCACTTCAATTTTTCCGAGGAGTCGATCTCCCGGGACGGTGCCCCCCCAGTATTTGAGGTTGATTGGAGAGAAGCCTTGAATAATTGCTTAAGTTTTCCTTAGGTAGCACATAGATGTTGCCTCGTTAAAAACCTTGCCGGTAAAACCCTTTCCAGGATAAAATACAATCGAAGAAAAACAAGGCAGCGCATGCTTTAAAACCTAAGATCTTCACGCCGGAAGGTGATTTAATTCCTTTTATCGGACACCTGCATATAGGTCAGTGTAAAATGTGAATAAAGAGGGAGACAATTATACCTTAGCAGCGATGGCGTTCCAGCATCGATGTGCGCGATGGCGTTCCAGCCTCGATGGCGCTTCATCTACTTGATCTAGGGACGCGGTATGGTCCTTTACTCACGAATTCGGGTGCATCCGGGGACGTAGCTTGTGAATGCTACTTTGCTGTTTGCTTATTCTTTGGCTCCTTCTATGTAGAAGGTGTCGATGTCGGTACCACATCGTGTACCGCAAACATCTCTTTTGCTGCATGTTGCTCCCCGTATACTGTTTTTATTCCCTCTTTGGTTGGAAACTTCATCATTTGATGAAGGTTTTATGGTAATGCCCTCATGCAGTGTATCCATGGCCTTCCGAGCAAGGCATTGTATCTCATGTCTCCATCAATGACATGGAACTTGGTATTCTAGGTTGCGCCGGCCACGTTGACCGGGAGGGTGATCTCCCCTTTTGTTGTCTCTCTCGCCATGTTGAATCCGTTGAGGACTCGAGAGGCAGCCATGATCTGGTCCGAGCTGCTGCACCACCCTTGACCTGATGATGTTGGCCGAGCTACCTGGATCCACAAGCACACGTTTAATTTGAAATGTATTCACAAGGAAAACAATTACCAGTGCGTCTTTGTGAGGCTGAGATAGGGTCTCGATGTCCTCGTCGTCGGGTATATAACCTCGAGTTCTCTTCTCCCTGATGATGGATATTTTTGTTCGTTTGAAAACGGGCTCTTGTGGGATGTCGATTCCTCCCATGATCATGCGGATGACATGTTGCGGGTCTTCTCTTTCCTTTTTCCTGTTCGCCTCTCTCTCTCTCCCGAAATTGGTTTTTAGCTCGATCACTGAGGAACTCTCGGAGGTGTCCATTGCTAAGTAGTCGGGATATTTCTTCTCGGAGATGCCTGCAGTCTTTGGTCCTAGGACCGTACATTCCGTGAAATTCGCACACGGAGTTGTGGTTTCTTTGCGATGGATCTGATAGTTTTGCTTTTGGCCACCTGGTATCCTTGATTCTACCTACGTATGATATGATGTCTGAGATGTCAACATTAAAGTTATACTGCGATAGCCACGGTGCCTCCACCGGTCCTGTGCAACTGTCAAAACCGATTCTGTTCATGAGTCCCCGAGGATTCTGACCTCGATCTATTCTTCGGTCGTTCCGATGTATGTTGCATCTTTGGGCGTTTCTTCGATCTTCAGTGTACAGATGGTACCTTTTCTTGTTTGACCTTGGTTCCTTTGCGGGGAGCCTGCTAGGATATACTGAGCCCGAGGGGGACCCTAATTGGTCTTCCTCGAATCTAATCTTTGACTGGTATTAGTTGTGGACATCCGCCCAGGTGACGGCAGGATATTCAACCAAGTAACTCCATTCGCTCCATTTAAAAGCGAGATACGAATTTCTGCAGCATCTCACTTTCTCTCTATTTGATTTTGAAGACGTCGGACTTCCTAGTTGTAACCTTGATGGCACCAGTATGTGCCTTTATGAAAGAGTCTACCAGCATGGCAAACGAATCTATCGAGTTAGGGGTTAGGTTGTGATACCACATCATGGCCCTCTTTGATAATGTTTCTCATAACTTTTTTAATAGGACGAATTCAATCTCGTCCTCCTTCAAGTTGTTCCCCTTTATGGCACAAGTGTAGGCAATGATGTGCTCGTTGGGGTCCGAGGTCCCGTTGTACTTCGGGAGATCGGGCATTCTAAATTTCTTCGGGGTAGGATTCGGAGCTGCACGTGATGGGAAAGGCCTTTTCACGAACTTCTTCGAATCTACACCCTTCAAGATAAGGGGTGCGCCTAGGATCTAGTCGACCCTCGTGTTGTAGGTCTCTACCTTTTTATCGTTGGCTTCTATTTTCTTTTCGCCTGATTCAGTTCTCCTCGTGAGATCTTCGAGCATTTTCATAATAGCGGGATTGGCAGCTGATCCGTTGTTGCTCGACCTCTCCGATGCCTGTTCGACTCGAGGAGCCGTCTCCGGTGCTACTGTACTTGGAGTTTTTTTGTGGCTTTGCAGCTGCGCAATTGCCAATTGTTGTGCCTGAAACATTTCAAAAATAACGTGAAGGCTAACCTCTCTTTCTTTTCGAGCTAGAGTCTTCTGAACTTTCTGTTCTTTTTCCCGGCATATATCCCCGTCAATGCGGGAGCTAATATCGACATGTTGGGCGTTGCACGAGTCCACATCCACTGGGTTTGGGTTTGGTGCGTCCTCAAGGTTATCCGGTGGTACACCAGCGTCTGAAATAGCTACACCATTCTCTCCATGGTCCTTAGCATCGTTGTTTCTGTGTGCATTTACTGAGTTAGACATTTTGACATGAAATCAAAGATTCTTGGACAAGAAAAAGTGTGAAGAATAACTTGCGCTTTTTAGTGAACCGGCACTAAAACAATCACTATTATTTTTAGCCCCACGGTGGGCGCCAAACTGTGTACCTTGTAAACGGTAACTACAATTAAATTTGATTTGTGGTTCTAAAAATATGTGATTTATTTTAATACTAGTTGTTAGGAAATAGACGCTCATTGTGAATAAAAGAAACAAGGCAAAAACGATAGAGGATTAAGATGGGCAAACCAGACTTTTCAGAATCGGGGGTTCGAGTTGGCCGAGGTTGGTCCTCGAGATCGAGGCTCGATGCTTAATAGTGAAGAATTGATGAAACTATAACAGTTCTAAGGGTCTCGAAGGCGGCTATTTATGATCAATGATAAGTAATAAATGAAGAACAATCAATGAAATGCAATAAATGTAAATAATAAATCAGTAAAGAGGCAATAAAGGATGTTTGAGTTAGAGAGGAGAGAATATTCTTGTATTCAATATCATGTGTGCAAAAAATGATAAGGGTCCCCTTTATATAGGAGGGGCAATCCCAACATAGTTTATAAGCATTTATTACAAAGATATGCAGCTGGTACGGACTTGTACTACTTTTGCGGACCTGGTCAACTTCGCCCATGTGCCGCTTGGTTATGACAGTCGCCGATTTGCATTGCCCCAAGGTCGAACATAGGGAACACTCGGGGCCGGACCTCGAGCTGTACCTCGAGCCTTCTGCGGATGGGCTATGAAATGCCATATTAAACATAAAATCGGTCTCTCTGATTTTAGTCGTATACACAACGTTAGAGTTATATTTACCTTTTCCTCTTACTTTTTCCTTTATAATTAAAATTAATAAAACTAAATCATCGGGAATAAAAGTTGAAATGCATAATGAACTGAATTACACTTAAACTACTATTAAAACGGAAATTGTTACCACCCAGAAATTGGTGTCACAACTCACGAACACTCTATGAATATCTACAAGTATGGGTCTGAAAGAAAAATACATATGTCTCGAAAAGAAAATAAACAGAAATGTAAAGCATAGGAGGGGACGCCAGGGCATGCGGACGCCTGCATGACTACGTTGGGTCTCCTGGACGAATATATGCAACTGACCTCTCGATCAGCCACAACCAGCTCCAAAATTTGCACAGAAGTGCTGAGTGTAGCATCAGTACAACCGACCCCGTGTACTGGTAAGTGCCGAGCCTAACCTCGACAAGCTAGCGACGAGGCTACGGCGGGGCGTTTATAATATAACCTATATACAATGTATAATAAAGCAAAAGGAAATACTAAACAAAATGAAACAGTAACTTGTAGTGAATAAATAAGGGACCCAACTATCTTTCCAGTACTCAGCTATAACCTACCTTTAAGAGAATTTCAATGTTAAAAATTAAATCACAGTAGCAAAAGAATATGAAAACAACAAAATGATGCGGCGTGCATCCCGATCCCACCATATAAACAGTAACAACATGAACATTCAGCCTTATTACTCCTGTTGCGGTGTGTAACCCGATCCCACCCGTCCACCTTTATTATTCTCAATATATCACCTTTATTCCTCATGTTGCAGCATGCAACCCGATCCCACCTGTCCACCCTTATTTCTCCTTATTGCGACGTGCAACCCGATCCAACCATATAATCATCAATCACACCATAAGAACAAGTATTTTACAAACTAGCTCAAAACCTTTCACAACATCTATGCCTTAAACCAACGCAAACGGAAACATAAACGATTATGATGCTTCACCAATAAATGATATACAGTGAACCCAACCAAATTGTACCATGAAACACAAATGAATCAACATAGACAAATAAGGTGATACCATAAACTACGGAACATTTAATATCTTCAACTATAAAAATAATATCTAACAAGAAGAAATTAGACATGGGAACACCAATTTGCATGTAGCAGTTAAGACAGGAAAAACAATATATATATATATATATATATAT
>ML262994.1:0-45342 GCA_005239495.1 Nicotiana undulata
CTTAATATTGAAACAAGTTCAGGAGTACTTACATTAAAGGTATGATCCCCAATTCGTGCATTAGCTCTAGGTCGTTCATCCCGATCCTTTCTGGATCTAGATGCGAATGAGCCTACATCCCTGCTTGATGGTCTATAATCTGACCTAGTATTTTCAAACCTGGGGCGAGTTTCGCGTTACGATAGTCCTAAGTAAGGATCGTACCTGTTTTTACCTGATCTCTTGTCTGATTCGGATCGCCTGGATCTGGAATGATCTTCGTCTTTCGATCGAGCAATGATATCTACTTCTATTCGAAGTTTAGTATTGTACCTGTTATATACATCATTCCACGTTGTAGCTGGGAATTCCCTCAAATTTTCTTTGAGTCTCCTCATGGTTTATGAGCTTTTGTCATTTAGATTACTCGCGAATGCCATGGCTTCCCAATTATCAGGTACTCTGGGTAATTGCATTCTTTCTCGCTCGAACCTGTCTACAAATTCACGGAGTAGTTCCGTGTCTCCTTGCTTGATTTTAAATATGTCCTCCATTCTTTTCTCGACCTTTTGTGCACCAGAGTGTGCTTTTATGAAAGAATCTGCAAGCTCAGCAAAAGAATCAATAGAATTTTCAGGGAGAAGAGAATACCAGGTTAGGCCTACTTTGGTCAGTGTTTCTCCGAATCTTTTGACAAGGACTGATTCAATCTCTTGTTTCGTTAAGTCATTGCCATTTACTCCGATGGTAAAAGCAGTCACATGGTCGCGTGGGTCAGTTGTTCCATCATACTTAGGAACGTCAGGCATTTTAAACTTCTTGGGTATAGGCAAGGGTGTTGCGATTGGTTTCCAAGGTTGTTGAGAGTATCTATCAACATCAATGCCCTTGATAACAGGTGGTACTCCAGGATTTTNCCTTCATCTGTTTCTGCATGGTTAGTAGTAAATTTTGTAATTCAGGGTTATTAGTCATACCTGGTCTCTCTTCGAGAGATTCGTTAGGAGTGCAACCCCTTGTTGAGTTTGCCAACCAGACTGAGGATTTTCCATGGTGATAGTATTATTTGGAGGTGGTGTCAGCGATGCAGGTGGTGCCGCCGGTATTTCCCTTGCAAATTCTTGCAAAGCTTGTACTACGTACTCTGCAATCATTTGCTTTATTCGATCTTGTTATACCGTTTGCTCATTGTTATTGCGGTTGTTATCAGATCTTTCCGAGGAGACGTGGGGTTCCTTGAGGTGATGGAACTAGGGTTCCATTCCTCTGCTGGTTGTTGTCGTTGGAGTTCGACATAGTTTAGAGGATATCAATTGAAAAGAAAACTAAGATTATCAGGTTCCCGGTAACGGAACCAATTTGTTTAACCAAAGGATTAGATCCTCTGATCAAATCTATTTTTAGGATGAATGCGGGTTACTGATAATCAAGGAAATATTATTAAATAAAGCAGAATAAGTAAAAGGCAATAGTATGATGCTTAGAAAGTAAAATGTATTATCTTGGAAGTTCAGATGCCCTTTACAAGTTATCTTCCCCTCCTTTATATAGGGGGTTTCTTAATATAATGTCAATGATCGTCCATTAATGACTAATTATTACATTAATGGGGCGTTATAAAGGATAATCGTAACTGTTGTATGAAGGTTACATAATGTATGAGTCATTAACTGAGGATCTTTGAATCTGCCCATAGCTTTGTCTGGATTCATTCTGACCGTGTCTCTTTCCTTTCTCAATCAGGTTGAGTTTCCCGTGGCTGATTACTTCGTAGGTTTATTGATCCGCGACTCTTTGTTCTGTACCTCTTTATAGCATCATATCCAGTTGTTGTGTTTCCCTTAGTCCACGTAGCTGGTTGAGTTGTCATGAATCACCTTACGTGTGAAACTCTTTTTTTACCAATACAGTCCCGTCGGTTCAGTTCCCCAAATAACCAACCATACTAGTGGGGGATGGTCCCGAGATCCCTAAAGTTAGACAGAGCACCCTGAGTGATTCGCTTGGGGCAGTGACAGCAGGCCACTCACCATCCTTGCTTGCCTTTTTTGAAGAGGCCATAAGGGATGCACATGCCATGAAGACTCCCGAAATAGGCGGAGTCCCCGGTGCGGAGGATCCTTTTCAGGATTGCTTTACCGGGGTCGAGGATGCATCCGATCTTAATGATGTGTCTACCCTCTTCAAAGAGGCCCAACGTATTCTAAGCCGAGTAAGTATGAATTTCGTTGGTACAACTTTCTTTCATTTTTCCTTTTCTCCGTCTAACTTCTTGCTTTTTCATACAAGATTTTTCTAAGTCCCGGGCCGACCTGAATCAATGCGAGGCCGATCTCCAACGGTTTTTGAAGGAGAGGAATGCCCTCAAGATCCTCTATGGGCAAAATGATGAGGAGATCAGGGACCTCCGAGCTGATTTGGCCAAGGCCCGTAAGAAGGAAACTGAGTTGAACGAGCAGGTAACTATTCTCTTGAAAAAATAAGGCTCAATCCAAGGATGGAAGCTAATGTTTCAATATCACAGTTGCAGCAAAAGATCGAGAAGATCGAGTTATTCTGGAAGGAGGTCGATCAAGCAAAAGTTGACTGCCATAAGTGGAAGGAAGGCATGGACCTCCTTGCTGCAGAGAAAGAGACTGCTTTGGCTCAGTTGTAATCTGCCGAGGTCCAACTTCGATGTGCTAGGGAGAAGTGCTCGACCTAGGCCAAGAGGATTGAGGAGCTTGAGGCTAAACTTGCGAAGGCCTAAGCTGAGGCCGAAAAGGCAAAGGCCCAGGCTGATAAGTCGGTAGACATATATCTGGCTGATGCAGAGGCTGCTCAAGCACAACTGAGGGAGGCTACCAATCGAGTACAATGGATTGTCAAGCTAGCAAAATGCCAATCTCTGAGAGAGAGCCTCGAAGAGATTCATGCCCGAGGTTTCGACCTTGTTGAGGAAATAGCCTAGGCAAAGGTGCATGAAGGCGATGCCAGGCTATTGGCCTCTTCCGACGACGACGATGACGATGAAGGAAGCAAGAGCGGGACCGATAATGATGGGGGCCCGAGGAGGAAGCTTCCCCCGAGGAAGGAGTCACCCCCGAACATAGTTAGGGTACTTGTACTTTTGTTTTGTTTTCTTTTTGTGTAGGACCCGATCGGTCCTTTGTAAACACCTCTGTTGATATATATAAGAATGTTTCTTTTTGAATTTCGTCTCAAATTTTTTCCTTGTGATAATTTCAAATCTGCTTTGTGCCTTGTAAAATTTTAATATACTTTATGCCTTGTGGTTGAGTGAGCTCTTGCTCGAACTCAAAGTAGTAAAAAACCCTTAGGTTTGAATTGAGTGGGAATGGATTCTCGAACTCAAAAATGTAATGGCCCTTAGGCTCTTTGAATCGGGCCGATATGGCCTTAGAAGAATGGATTTTCCCCTTTTCGGCTTAGAGATTCTTAGGAATTTCGCTATGCCTTAGCATGAATTTTTTTTTTAAAACCCTTAGGTTTTTTGATGGTTTAATATTGATCGAAACCATTTGCTTTTATTCCTTAGCACAAATTTGTATTTAAACAGCTTGATACCTCTTAAGATTTTTCGAGTGCTGATATTATCGAAGCCCTTTGAGTATGTTGCCGAGGGTAGCCTTTTCTTAACTGATTTTCAAAAGAATTCGAAGGCCTGTTTTCATTGCGGAATTCGGACGTCTCCGAGCCGCGTTAGTTTGGTCGTAGTCTTTGGGTATGCCTCTTGGGCTAATTTTTCCAATAACACTTTGAACTTGTTCAAAGTGTTAGTCCTCGAGTAGGGTGGCCTTGGCCTATAAAATCAAAGGTAGCCTCTTTGAGGTCTTATGGTCACAAAATTTGACAGTTCGAACATGCCAACTTTTTTACGGCAGTCCCCGAGTATGGGGTTGATCGTCCAAAGTGTAGTTGTACTTGGTCCTCGAGCAAGTTTTCACAATAAATCATAAGTGTGGAACTTTTAAAGTAGAAATTTCATTAAGGCAAGAGATATCTGGTAAGGAAAAGTACTTCTTTCAATAATTCATACATGCGTACATGTTTTGCCACTAGGGTTCGAGTAATCTATACGGACACGGCTCATTTGACAGTTTGACCCGTTACAAAAAACTTTCCTATCGAGACCCTGTCTTCATGAAGTATTTTCCTTGAAACATAACATGCGATGGTGATGCCCCCCAAGTATTCGAGGTTGATAGTAAAGAAGCCTCGGATACGCTAAGTTAGCATGAACGACCGTTGCCTCGTTAAAAACCTTGCCGGAAAAAACCATTTTGGATAAAAACCGGTCGAAGGCAAAAAGAGTGCAACGTGTGCTTTATGATCTAATATCTTCCTGCTTGGAGAGAACTTAGATGCCTTCACTTGAACACCTGAAATTAAGTTAGTGTAAAACGTAAATGAAAAATGAGAAGGTCATACCCCAGCAATAGTATCGTCTGAGGAGTGATATGTTCCAATTATTTGGTAGTTGCTCGCCGTTCATCGCACCAAGATTGTAGGATCCCTTTCCGGCGATGTCGAGGACCTGGTACGATCCTTCCCAATTTGGGCCGAGTTTTCCTTCGTTTGGGTCTCGAGTATTGAGGGTGACTTTTCTCATAACTAAGTCCCCGATTCTAAAGTGGAGACGGTTGGTCCTTCGATTATAATATTTTTTGATGCGTTGTTTTTGTGCGGCCATTCGAACGAGGGAGGCCTCTCGTTTTTCATCTAGTAGTTCGAGGCTAGTATTCATTGCCTCGTGATTTGAGTCTTCTGTTGTGTATCGAAACCTGGCGTTGGGTTCCCCGACTTCGACTGGGATCAGGGCTTCAGCGCCATATACTAAAGAGAACGGTGTTTCTCCCGTACTGGATTTCGACGTTGTTCGATATGCCCAAAGGACTTTGGGTAGAATTTCTCTCCATTTTCCCTTGGCGCCGTTCAATCTTTTCTTCAGATTCTGAATGATGGTCTTGTTTGTCGATTCGTCCTATCCGTTTCCACTAGGATGATACGATGTCGATAAGATCCTTTTAATTTTGTGATCTTCGAGAAACTTTGTTATTTTGTTGCGAATGAACTGTTTTCCATTGTCGCATACAATCTCGGCAGGTATCCCAAATCGGCATATGATGTGATCCCAGATGAAGTCTATAACTTCCTTTTCTCTTACTTTTTCAAAAGCATGTGCTTCAACCCACTTAGAGAAATAGTCAATCATATACAAAATAAATTTAGCTTTACCCGGGGCGATGACAGAGGGACGGGAATGTCCATTCCCCACTTCATGAATGGCCATGGGGATAAGACTGAATGAAGTTGTTCTCCGGGTTGGTGGATCATCGGTGCATACCTTTGGCACTTATCGCATTTTTGAACGAATTCTTTAACGTCTTTCTCCATATTGACCCAATAGTATCCCGCTCTAATGACTTTGTGAACTAGGATTCGGCACCAGATTGATTCCCGCAGGTACCCTCGTAAACTTCTCGTAGGACATAATCGGTGTCCCCTAGTCCTAAGCATACTACCAATGGTCCATCTAACGTCCTCATGTATAATGATACATTTTCTGATAATGTGAATCGAGCAACTTTTGTTCGTAGAGTCCTTGATTCCTTAGGGTCCGATGGGAGATTTTCATTTTTCAAATATTCAATATATTTATTCCTCCAATCCCGGGTTAGGCTTGTGTAGTTTATTTCGGCATGGTCTGATTTCGTTGTCTTCGACTGATGATCCCAGATTCACAAGGGCATCCGCCTCGCTGCTTAGTTCTTGAGGTACATGCTGCAAAGTCTATTCTTTAGAACGATGTAATGTTACTTGCAATTTATCCAAATACCTTTGCATTCGATCGTCTCGAACCTTCAAACCTCGAAGATTCTATTGACTTGGTTTACCACCAGTAAGGAGTCACATTTGTCCTCGATGACTTTCGCTCCCAAGATTTTAGCCAGTTCGAGATCTGCAATCATGGCCTCGTACTCGGCCTCATTGTTAGTCAATTTAGCAGTTTTGATTGATTGCCTAATTGTATTGCCCGTGGGCGGCTTCAGAATGCTTCCTAGCCCGGACCCTTTCATATTCGAAGCACCGTCTGTAAAAATGGTCCATACCCCCGATAATGTACCCGACTTTATCAAAAGTTCTTTTCAACTTCGGGTACGAGGGCTGGCGCAAGTCGGCAACGCAGTCTGCTAAAATTTGAGACTTGATGGTTTTTCGGGGTAGATACTTGATATCATACCCACTGAGTTCGACGGCCCATTTGGCCAATCGGTCCGATAACTCGGGCTTATGTAAAACATTACGAAGAGGGTAAGTGGTTACCACACATATTGGTTGACATTGAAAATACGATTTTATTTTCCTAGAGGCACTTATTAGGTCAAGTGATAATTTTTCTAAGTGTGGGTGTCGGATTTCGGCCTCGCCTAAGGTTCGACTAACATAATAAATGGGAAATTGCGTACATTTCTCTTCTCGCAACAGGACACCACTTACCGCGACTTCCGAGACCGCTAAGTATAAGTAGAGCTTTTCATCTGCCTTTAGAGTATGGAGCAATGGTGGACTCGAGAGGTATCGTTTTAATTCTTCTAACACCTATTGGCACTCCGGGGTCCAAGCAAAATTGTTCTTCTTTTTTAGTAGTGAGAACAACTTACGACTCCGATCTGACGATCTCGAGATGAATCGACCTAAGGCGACTATCCGCCCTGTCAGCCTTTGCACGGCTTTAACATTGTCCACGACTGTGATGTCTTCGATAGCCTTGATTTTATTGGGGTTGATCTCCATCGATTTGACACCATAAAGCTGAAGAACTTGCCCGAACCGACCCCGAAAGCACATTTCTCGAGGTTGAGCTTTATGTTGTATTTTCTCAGTATCTTGAATGTTCCTGCATATGTGTCAAATGGTCCTCTGCGCGCAGGGACTTAACTAGCATATCATCAATATATACTTCCATTGACTTACCTATTTGTTCTTCGAACATTTTATTTACTAGGCATTGGTAGGTAGCACCAGCGTTTTTTTAGCCCAAAAGGCATTACGTTATAGCAATATGTGCCATACTTAGTGATGAATGAAGTATTTTCCTTATCCTCTGGGTTCATTTGAATTTTATTTTACCCGAAGTAGGCGTCGAGAAAACTAAGGGTCTCATGGCCGGCCGTGGCATCGATCATGTGATCGATGTTACGCAAAGGAAAAGAGTCTTTGGGGCATGCCTTATTTAAATCCTTATAATCTACACACATCCTAAGTTTGTTTCCTTTTTTAGGGACTATGACTACATTTGCTAACCATTCGAGATATTTTACTTCCCAAGTGGATCCTATTTTGAGAAGTTTAGTTACCTCGTCCTTGATGAATGCATGTTTTACCTCGGACTAGGGCCTTCTCTTTGGTTTCACTGGCCTGAACTTCAGGTCCAGACTCAGTCGATGTGTTGTTATCTCTTGTGGGATCCTTATCATGTCTAAGTGGGACCAAGCAAAACAATCCATGTTATCAATAAAAAAATTTAATGAGATTCTTCTTGAGTTCGGGCCCAGGTATACCTTTCGTTCAGGCAGGTACTCGGTCAATATAACATGTTCCAGCTCTTCGACTGTTGATTTGGTGGCATTGGAATCTTCGGGAATATTCAAAGATCGAGGGACCCAATAATCGTCGTCTTCTTCCACTCCTTGCTTTTCCGATTCAGCCGAGGTTGGTGGTTGTGGTTGCTATTTGGCCTCCTGTTTTCCTTTGACCTCCGATCCCTTAGATGTCGACAGTGACGTATTGGTATTACCTCATCGGCCACGAACATTTCCTTTGCAGCATGCTTCTCCCCATATACTATTTTCACCCCGTACGGTGTCGAGAATTTCATCATTTGGTGGAGAGTTGAAGGGACTGCCCTCATATTGTGAATCCAGGGCCTCCCGAGTAGGGCGTTGTACCTCATGTCGCCCTCGATTACATGGAACTTGGTTTCTTGAATAGTTCCAGCCACGTTCACCAGTAAAATGATCTCTCCTTTAGTTGTTTTGTTGGCGATGTTGAAACCGTTCAAGACCCGAGTTGCGGGCATGATTTGATCTTGTAGGCCGAGCTGCTTCACGGCCCTTGATCGGATGATATTTGCCGAGGTACCTGGATCCACTAAAACACGCTTAACTTGAACTTTATTCATAAAGATAGAAATTACTAGAGCGTCGTTGTGGGGTTGATAAATTCCTTCTGCTTCCTCATCGTTGAACTATACGGTGCCTTATGGCACATAATCTCGGGTTCATTTTTTCCTAGTAATTGATACTTTAGTGCGTTTGGACACGGGCCCTTGTGGAATAACGACCCCGTCGACGATCATATGGATCACATGTTATGGCTCTTCCTGTTTGTTTTTCTTGTTGGCATCCCTTTCTGTGAAATGGTTTTCGGCTCGATCACTTAAGAACTCTCGAAGGAGACCCTCGTTGAATAGACGGGCTACCTCCTCTCTCATTTTCTTACAATCCTCGATTTTGTGGCCATGTGTGACGTGATACTTGCACATGAGATTGGGATTTCTTTGGGAAGGATCGGTCTATATGGGTCTGGGCCACCTAGTATCTTTGATTCTTCCAATTGGTGATACAATACCTGATGCGTCGATATTAAAGTTATACTTTGATAATCGAGGTTCCTTTGTGGGGTCGGCATGCTTATCAAAACCACTTTTGCTCATAAGTCCCCGATAACTCTTCCCTCGATCACTTCTTCGATCGTTTCGGATGGAATTGCGTCTGGAAACGCCGATCCTACGATCTGCGATGTATGGTTGATATCGGTCTTTGTTCGACCAAGGTTCCATATCGTTATCTCTCTGATTTATGGTTGCGGACATGTTCGGATATACCGAACTAGAAGAAGTTCCTAATTGATCATCTTCGACTTTGATCTTCGATTGGTACTGATTATGCACTTCGGTCCAAATCACCGCCGGATATTAGATCAGGTTTTGCTTCAGTTGACGCAATGCTATCGAACTTTGTTCATTCAACCCCTGAGTGAAAGCTTGAACATCCCAATCATCTATGACCGGTGGAAACTCCATGCGTTCCATTTGGAACCAAGACACGAACTCCCTAAGCATTTCATTATCCTTCTGTATTACTTTGAAAAGGTCTGATTTCCTTGTCGCAACCTTTGTGGCCCCGGCATGTTCCTTCACAAAGAATCTGCAAGCATGGAGAATGAGTCAATGGAATTTGGCATAGATTATGGTACCAAATCATAGCCCCTTTCGACAGAGTTTCTCCGAACTTTTTTAATAGAACTGATTCAATCTCATCATCTTCAAAATCGTTACTTTTGATGGCGCATGTATAGGAGGTGACATGCTCGTTGGGATCGGTGGTCCCATTGTACTTTGGGATTCCTGGCATACGAAATTTCTTGGGAATAAGCTTCGGAGCTGCACTTGAAGGGAACGGATTCTGTACAAATTTCTTTGAATCTATCCCTTTCAAAATTTGAGGTGCCTCTGATATCTTATCAACTCGGGAGTTGTACGTTTCTACTTTCTTATCATTTGCCTCAATTTTCTTTTCTCCCGATTCGATCCGTTTCCGGCGGGCGGTTTCTGGTTCGACCCCACTCGGTGCTCGATGTTGATTCTGTAGTTGTGCAATAGCGGCTTGTTAATCCTGTAGCATCTCGAATATCACTTGGAGGCTGACTCCTCCATCTCCTCCGCCATGTGTACCTCGAGCGCCAGATCGACCTTCTCTGCGTACACTCCTTCGGGGTCTGCACCCAGATTCGCATTTAGAGTGATATGCGAATTGGCATCGACTGGATTGCCGATAAGTGCTCCCTCGGGATCAGCTGGTGGTACCTCGACCCCTAGAGCAGCTAAATTTTTGTTTTCCCCGTTAAATTCGAGGCCATTATCACCATGTGTGGGTGCTATTTGTGAGTTTGAAATATTTTATCCTGAAAACAAAAATATTTGACAATAACAAGCGTAAAGTAGTGTGTGTTATCGGAATCAGTATTGAATAATCACTATTATCCTTAACCCCACGGTGGGCGCCAAACTGTTTACCCTAAAATTTGGATAACAATTAAACTTATATTTTGGTTTTAAGGATATGTGATTTCACCCAATACCAGTTGATAAATGAGAACGTAAATGACAGAGTTGAGCCATAAAATAAACAAACCAGTGTGCAAGCTGAACCTCGACCTCGAATTAGAGAACTCTCGAGGTGATAATAATATAAGAAAAATAAAGATAAAATAATTCTGATGAACAGTAAGCAAGGAAGAAAGAATTGTATAGCGATTTCTCAGTGAATAATGATGATTACAAATGATTAGAACTCCTCTTTATATTGTAGAGAAATCTTAATTATGCTACACTTCTAATTACATAAGGGAATCGTATAAACAACTAATTAACTGCTTCTGATTTGATCCGTTCCGAGATTCACACGATCCTCGACCAGTCACGGATATCTCGCTCTTTCTGTTACTAAGTTATCCCCGATGTTCCTCGAAGTCCATTTCCCCTGACTTCGATTGATAACGACTTCGATCTCGAACTCAGTGTCTCGGCTCTTTGATACAACGTTCTACTCTCGATCAAATAGTGAAATCGGGTAATCTCGATTTCTACCGTATACACCAGTAATGGATAGTACTCTCATTAACTTTGTTGAATGATAAATTTGTTCCAAATGGTGGTAGCTCCCAACGAGTGAGTAATCTTTGAATTTTTAAATATAATATGGCAGGGAAAGTGGCTGTTAGGATTGGCACCTCGATGGTTATGTGAAAAAGCAAGATTGATATATTTCCCTTCTAAAAATTATGTTACAAGATTTGCCTTTTCTTATTTGATCCTGCTTTTCCATCTTTGGCTCTAGTCTTACCAAAATCTAACGTGCTTTATTAATTATTAATTAGTTTTAAAGGAAAAAAAATACCCGCTCATGAGAAAGGGTTTTTTATTTACTTACCGCCCCTTTTGCTCACTCTTCAATCTCCATGAATTGAAAGCTAGGATCAAGGAAGATGTATATTCAGTAGTACTCCCTCCTATCCCTAATAAAAGATTTTTTTTTTTTTTCACATATATTAAGAAATTTATCTATTAACATTAATTAGTAATGAAATTGATCACATTAACCTTTAGTATCTCTTCACATAAACACTCCTAACACATACTCTAACACTATTTACTCCAAGGGCAATGTAGGGAAAAAAAATTAATTCATTCTTGAAATCTAAAAAAATCACTTATTTTGGATCACAAAAAAAACCCAAAAAACTGTATTGTGGACCGGAAGGAGTAATGTTTATGTATTTCTTTGTCTTAACGTGCTCTTCTTGGATCTATCACAATTTTATTCTCAAATATTAGCAATATCATCTTTAAAATTATTGAAAATATCAATTTTAGTTCAAATGCTATGTTGTTAATCACGTCGAGTTAGTATTAATAATCAATTCAGGATTAGTTCTAATGAGTTATTTAAGGACCTACAGAATTAGAATCATTCCTAGAAAATTAATCAGAAAAAAAAAAGGCGATTGAAGTGGTGGAGGAGAGGTTGTTATGAGACAATAATGCGCGAGATATTTCACTTTCCTGTCTTTGCAACTGTGGTGGACCGACAGTGACCACTTACATCCCAAAGCAAGTAACTCCCCCCTTTTCCTCGTATATAACGAAAAATAAAGGGTAAAGGTCCAACTTTATCCCTCTATTTCTGAATATTGTCTTATAACCTCCGTTGTACTTTTCGCGTCAAAAATATCCCTACAGTTATATTATTCGATCAATTTACTCATATCATCGGCAAACTTTTAAAAATTACCATTCAGTCTGTTAGGCGACACAAAATTTCTCAAATTATTTTAGTTAAGTCACTTATTTTTCTTCTCGATCCACTATTTTCAAAATTGTTTGTATTTACCGACTTTCTTAATTGGAAAATAGAAATTACAACAACAACCCAGTAAAATCTCATAAGTGGGTTCTAGGGAGGATATAGTGTACGCAGACCTTACCCCTAACTCGGAGGAGTAGAGAAGCAGTTTTCGAAAGACCCTCAGCTCAAGAAGACGAAAATAAACAATAAATCTGAAACAACAACAAAAGCCAGAAAAATAATACCAGCATCGTAAGAGACAGAAAATAGATGAAAATACAATAACAATAACCAACAATAACCAGCAATACTACCATAGAACTATGAAAAACGAAAATAGTGTTAAAACTACGTAAACCACTAACATCCCAAAGCGAAACACTACAAGCCTAGCCCCGCCCTCGGCCAAAGTAGAAAAATGCTCGACTCCCTCCTAACCTATAACCTTAATGCTCGACCTCCGCACCTTCCTATCAAGAGTCATGTCCTGCCTGATCACCTCACTCCAATACTTCTTAGACAGCCATCTACCTCTGCTCATACTTGTCAATGCCAACCGCTCACACCTCCTAAACAGGGCATCTAGGCTTCTCCTCTGCATGTGCCCGAACCATCTAAGTCTCGCTGCCTGCCTCTAGTCGTCCATAGGAGTCACGCCCACCTTCTCCCGAATATCTTCATTCATAATCTTATCCAGCCTCGTGTGCCCGTACATCCATCTCAACATCCTCATTTCTGCTACTTTTATCTTCTGGATATGAGAATTCTTGGTTGCCCAACACTCAACCTCATACAACATGGTCGGTCTAATCACCGCTCTACAGAACTTTCCTTTAAGTTCTATAATCCAGCGGTTAGTAAATAAAGTATAGTAAATTGAAGAATCTAAACTACAAAGCTTGTCTAAATTTCAAAAGTATTTACTATACCCCATCTTCAATGAATTCATTCCACAAAAGATACTGAGACTTTGCAAGTATTAGTGGTAGCAGTTGAAATTCATTGGAGACTCTGTATTGTTGAATTCAACTTTTCTTTAATCAAATGTCTACGCAGTGTGCACTCTTAAGTTAGTCGACCGAATACTAATTCGAATGTACATGTATATACATTAAAAGTAACCACATATAATACATAACAAATAGACCCACAAAATTCTGGTGTGAATATAGTTGAAAATTTATAAAAATATTAAATCAATTCCAAAACCATTATCACAAAAAGAGAAGTGGGTGCAATGCAATTAAAAATATTCATGAATAAATTGTATAGTTTAGTAGCTTTAGCATTCACCTTAATAGTAATTTTTGAAAATAGTGAATCAAGAAGAAGAACGAGTGATTTGGAAGATTTTGGGTTACCTAACAGATTGATGGGTAATTTTTAAATGTTTACTGATGGTAGGGATAAATTTGCTTAGATAGTATAACGTTAGGGATAAATTTGCCCGAATAATATAACGGAGGTTAAATATAGATAATATCCAAAAATAAAAGGTTAAATTTGAAACTTTTTCCCAAAAAATAAACTACTTCTTTGTTCTCCTTGGAGATAAAACAAAGGCTTATCGCTTGGTGGTTCAGATGTCATAAGAAAGTTTTTTTCATATATTTTTTCCACTACCAAAGAATATAGTGGAATATTGTCGGGATCAGATTATTCTTAATCAAAAGTTTCGAGTCAGATTGAAGAATTTTAAAACAAAGAGCTCTTTTGTCACGATCATATTTCATTATAGGACGTGATGGCGTCCAACACCGTTGTTAGGCAAACCAACACTGTTTAAACTAGTGATTTCCCGTTTAAATAGGTTACTAAGTGGATAACACTTTCTCATTTGTAAAAAAAAATTAGAAACTTTCAAATGGAACATAATTAAACGGAAGAAAATGTATAAAACGTAATCATGTAAACAAATCCAAAATCATAAGTCTACTAGTGTGTGTCCCAAGACCTAGTATCACAAGTATGCAGGCAATCTAGTAGAATATACAAAAGAATACTAGCCTACTGTCTGGAAGGAAATAGAAAGAAAAATATAACATAAGGAAGACTCTAACTGCTACTGAACGGCTCGGAAGGCAGCTCACCGTGAAGTCTCGAGATTGGGATCAAATCTGCGCACTAGACTAGTAACCAGATACACCTGCCTCAGATCCTGTACAATTAAGTACAGAAGTGTAGCGTGAGTACATATATAATATGTACCCACTAAGTATCTAGTCTAACCTCGAAGAAGTAGTGACAAGGGGTCGACTCCGACACTTACTAAGGGAAACTATATAATAATATGAAATTCTAATTAAACATGATATGTAAAGAAAATAATAAAATCTAGAACAAGAAATAACTGAAACAATAAAATCTAGAACAAGAAATAACTGAACAATTCTTCGTTTCCCTCATTTAAAACAAATGATCTCTCAGACAATGAATCTGTACCAATTATAAAAAGGAATTTCCGTTCTATTATCACGCAAAAAATTCTGTCGAGGACGTTCGGTCCAATCCAACATAATTATAAATTATGCACTGCCGAGGGTCAAACGGCATGAACCATAGAGGCATCCATTAACCCGTCGAGGAGAACGGCCCGCTCCCATGGGAGTAGTGGAAAGAATTACTCCGCTAGCGGAATATACTTGCGACGCGGTCAAATATAAATTTATCAATAAATCATAACCTTTTCTTTATTCTTTTCAGAATAAAAACAATTCAACTTGAAGCTTTTAAATTCTTAAAAATCCTCAACTTAGTTCCATTTGACACAATTAACTAACATAATCAAATAACGTTGTCCACAAAGCATAGTGTAAACCTAAAACTACCCGGTCATAAACAGGAATATTAATTACGTACGGACTCTCGTCACTTTGTGCGTACTTAGCCCCCCACAAATAACAACACATACTAATCAAGTTCACCTATGGGGTACATTCCCTCTTACAAGGTTAGAAAAGAGACTTACCTCGTCTCAACGCCTACTTCTCAATTCAAGAATGCGCTCAAACCTCCAAATTTAATGCCAAACGACTCGAAACTAGTCAAACATCACATAAATTAATCAATTTATGCTCAAACTTTCATATCCTCACTATTAAAGTGATTTCCCAACCCAAAACGCAAGATTCCTAAAATTCGCCCCCGAGCCCACATGCCCGGATTCCGGAAATTTTGAAGAACGTTGTTACCCATAACCTTAGGAACATAAATATATGATTGTCACTAAGTTTCATGATCATTTTCCTGGTAAAATCTCATTTTTATTAAACCCTAGGTTTTTCAGCTAAACTCATGATTTCTAGCAATTTTCATGTTGAAATCTACCAATAATCTAGGTATAAAACTCACATCAAGTGGTAATTACTTACCTCACAAAGCTAGATCGAAATCCCCTCCTTAAAAGCTCTAAAATCGCTAAGAGTGGAAGAAAATGTGATAAAAATGGCCCTAGTCCGTATTAAATGAGGTTCACTGCCTCCAGCGATTTACGCACATGCGGTCATGGGGCCGCACCTCCGCCCTCGATTCTACGGAAAAAGATCCGCTTCTGCGGAAATCCCCTGGGCCGGCTGGCGTCGCTTTTGCGGATAGGTTCCCGCTTCCGCGAGGCTTGGCTTGCACCTGCTGCTGGCCAAGCGCAGGTGCGATTATGACAGACCTGATGCTTCAGTTGTTACTCCAAATTCTCAACTTGGTCTGAGTCTCGTCCGATTGATACTCGGGGCCCCGTCCGAACATACCAACAAGTTTGGAAGCATAAGACGGAATCGCTCAAACTCTCGGAACGCCCGAAACAACATTATAACTAAAAATCACACCCCAAAACCAATTGAATCAAACTTAAGAACTTCAAGTTCTTCAATTTACTTCCAATGCGCCAAAACGTACTTAAACTACTCGCAATTACACCAACATTTGCGTGCAAGTCTTAAATGACATTACGGAACTATTTCCGGCCTCAGAATTCCATTTGGACCTCAATATCACCAAAACCCGCTCCAAATCAAATTTAAAGAACTTCTAAAACCTTCAAGAACCAACTTTCACTATTAGGTGCCAAAACGCTCCCGGGTCATCCAAACCCCGATCCGAGCATACGCCCAAGTCCGAAATCATCATATGAACCTATTGGAACCGTCAAATCCCGATTCCGAGGTTGTTTACTCAAAATGGTGTCTGAAGTCAAACTTAGCCTTTTAAGGCTAACTTAAGGAACCAAGTGTTCCGATTTCAACCCGAGCCCTCCCAAATCCTGAACTAACCATCCCCGCAAGTCATAAAACAGTAAAAACATGTACGGGAAGTCTTGTTTAGGGTAACGGGGTTCTAAAAAGAAAAATGATAGGTCGGGCCGTTACATTCTCCACCTCTTAAACAAACGTTCGTCCTCGAACGGGTTTAGATTCATACCTGAAGTGCTAAATAAGTGTGGATATCTGCTCCACATGTCCCCCTCGGACTCCCAGGTCGCCTCCTCGATTGGTTGGCCCCTCCGTTGAACCTTTAGCATGGAAATCCTCTAGGACCTCAACTGGCAGTCCTTTATTGCAACAATGGCAACTGGCTCCTCATCGTAACCGAAGCTCTCATCTAGCTTAATAGTGTTGAAGTCTAACACAGTGACAAGTCGGGATGATACCTATTGAGTATCGATACATGGAAAACCGGATGAACTCCCAATAGACTGGGAGGCAATGTAAGCTCATTAGAAACCTCCCCAACTCGCCTCAACACCTCAAATGGGCCTATAAACCTTGGGCTCAACTTGCCTTTCCTCCCAAACCTCATGATCCCCTTCATAGGCGAGACTTTCAAGAGGACCTTCTCGCCCACCATGAATGATAAGTCACGCGCCTTCAGATCCGCGTAACTCTTTTGTCTAGACTGTGTTGTGCGAAGCCGCTCCTGAATCAACTTTACCTTTTCCAAGGCATCCTCCACTAAATCAGTACCATATAACTTAGCCTCGTCGGGGTAAAACCACCCGATGGGAGAACGACATGGCCGGCCATATAAAGTCTCAAATGGAGCCATCTCGATGTTGGACTGATAACTGTTGTTGTAGGCAAACTCGGCCGAAGGCAAGAACTAATCCCATTGTCCCCCAAAGTCAATCACACTTTCTCTGAGCATGTCCTCCAAGATTTGAATTGTCCGCTCTGACTGCGCGTCGGTCTGTGGATGAAACGCAGTGATGAGCTCTACATGGGTCCCCAATTCACTCTGTACGGCTCTCCAAAAATGCGAAGTGAACTGAGGGCCTCTATCTGATATGATGGAAACAGGCACACCGTGCAACCGAAATATCTCCCGAATATAGATCTGGGCCAGCCTCTCTAAAGTATAAGTAGTCATCACAGGAATAAAGTGTTCCGACTTGATCAATCTATCTACAATGACCCAAACTGCGTCAAATTTCCGCAAAGTCCGCGGCAACCCAACTACGAAGTCCATAGTGATGCGCTCCCACTTCCACTTGGGTATAGTCATCTGTTGGAGTAAGCCACCTGGCCTTTGGTGCTCATACTTAACATGCTGGCAATTTAGGCACCTACCTACATACTCAACTATGTCTGTCTTCATCCGCCGCCACCAATAATGTTGTCTCAGGTCCCGATACATCTTCGTAGCACTTGGATGAATAGAATACCGAGAACTGTGTGCCTCCTCTCGAATCTTCTACCTCAATCCATCGACATTAGGAACACATAGACGACCTTGGAGTCGCAGGACACCATCCTCACCAAAAGAAACCTCATTGGCACCACCCTGTAGTACCGTCTCTCTGAGAACTGCCAAGTGTGAATCATCAAACTATCGAGCCTTGATCTGCCCCCATTAGTGAAGACTGGGCAACAACACATGCAAGAACTCGGCTGGGCTCTGAAATATCCAACCTCACAAGTCTGTTAGCCAAGGATTGAATGTCCAAAGACAGTGGCCTCTCCTCTGCTGAAATGAATGCTAAGCTACCCATATTCTATGTCTTCCTGCTCAAGGCATCCGCGACTACATTCGCCTTTCCCGGATGATAAAGAATAGTGATGTCATAATCCTTCAGTAACTCAAGTCATCTACGCTGCCTCAAATTGATATCCTTTTGCTTGAACAAATGTTGCAAACAACGATGATCGGTTTAAACCTCACAAGACACCCCATACAAATAATGCCTCCAAATCTTAAGAACATCAACAATCGCGGCCAACTCCAAATCGTGCACAGGATAATTCTTCTCATGGGGATTCAACTGGCGTGAAGCATATGCAATAAATCGCTCCTCATGCATCACTACACAACCCAATCCAACGCGTGAAGCGTCGCAATACACCGTATACATCCTCGAACCGGAAGGCAAAACTAGAACTGGTGTTGTCGTCAAGGCCGTCTTGAGCTTCTGAAAGCTCACCTCACAATCATCGGACCAACGAAACTGATCACCCTTCTGGGTCAATCTAGTCAATGGTGCTGCAATGGATTAGAAGCCCTCCACTAACCGGCGATAATAACTTGCTAAGCCCAAGAAGCTCCTGATCTCGGTCGCCGAAGTAGGACGAGGCCAACTCTGAACTGCCTCAATCTTCTTGGGATCCACCTTAATAACCTCGCCTGATACCACATGCCCCAAGAATGCCACAGAATCTAACCAAAACTCACACTTGGAGAACTTAGCTTGCATCTTCTATTCCCGCAAAGTCTGGAGCACTACTCTCAAATGCTGCTCGTTCTCCCCCAGGCTACGTGAGAAGATCAAGATGTCAACAATGAAGACAATGACGAATGAATCAATATAAGGCATGAACACCCTACTCATCAAACCCATAAACGTCACTAGAGCATTAGTCAAGCCAAAAGACATCATTAGAAACTCATAATGGCCATATCTAGTACTAAAAACACTCTTCAGAACATCCAAGTCCCGAATCTTCAACTAATGGTACAAGACAATCTTAGAGAATACCCTAGAACCCTAAAACTGGTCAAACGAATCATCAATACGCGACAACGGGTACTTTTTCCTAATGGTGACTTTGTTCAACTGGCGGTAATCATTGCACATCCGCATAGTCCCATCCTTCTTCTTCACAAATAACACCGGTGCACCCCAAGGGGAAATACTTGACCTGATGAACCCCTTTTCTAGCAACTCCTCAAGCTGCTCCTTCAAATCTTTCAACTCTTTCGGAGCCATACGATATGGTGGGATAGATATAGGTTGGGTACCTAGAGCCAAGTCAATACAAAAATCAATATCACGATCTGGTGGCATGCCTAGAAAGTCAGAAGAAAACACATCGGCGAACTCTCGGACTACAGGAACCGAATCAATCATCGAAGAATCTGCGGTGGTATCCCAAACATAGGCTAGATAATCCAAACAAACCTTCTCGACCATATGTTGAGCCTTCAGAAAAGAGACAACTCGGCTAGATGTACTGACAAACGAACCCTTCCACTCCAATCTAGGCAAATCTGGCATCGCTAAGGTAACAGTCTTGGCATGGCAATCAAGGATGGCGTGATATGGGGAGAACCAGTCCATGCCCAGGATGACCTCAAAGTCAGTCATATCAAGTAACAGAAGGTCCGCTCTTGTCTCGAAACCACAGTATGTGACCACACGGGACCGATAGATCCGATCCACAACCACAAAATCGCCCACATGAGTGGACACATAAACAGGAGTACCCAAGGACTCACGAGGTATATACAGGAAATGAGAAAATAGAGATGATACATATGAATAGGTAGATCCTGGATCAAAGAAGGCAGAAATAATATTTGTGATCGCGGCATCTGAGGCCACTACATCTGGTATGGCCGGAAAAGCATAGAATCTAGCTGGAGTGCCGGTTTGGTGGCCTCCACTTGACTGAATAATAGCTAGATGACCTTCCCCTTCCTAGCCTCCACCTCTAGGACGACCCTACCCGTCAATCTTCCACATTTAGGCGGTCGGACGGCTGGTGTTGCAATCATGGGCTGATGACCCTGCTGTACTGACTTGCCCCGAAGTCTGGGACAAAATCTCTTCATATGACCCGGATCTCCACACTCGTAACAACCTCTTGGTACCATAGACTGCTGCCCCGAATTCTGACCCTGATGGCCTGAATACCCACTAGAAGAACCCTGGATGGCTGGTGGGCGATATGAACTCTCTAGCATGGCATTGAAATAGGCACTAGAAGAAACCTGATGAGTTGGTGGGCGGTATGAACTCTCTGGCATAGCACTAAAATAGGGTCGCGCCGGAGCACCCCCGAGGAGGTGGTGGTACTGGATATGAGGGCCTGCTAGGCAGACCCCTCTCAAACTGACCTCTGCCCCTAGTCGGGGCACCTCTAAACTTTCCAGAGAAATGGGTCCTCTTGTCCTACTGCATCAGCTCTCTACCCTTCTAGCGGTAGCCCTCAATCCTCCGAAAAATCTCCACTACTAGCTGATAATAAGTACCCATCTCAACCTCCCAGGCCATATTGGCCCGAATACTGGGGTGCAACCCCACAACAAATCTCTGCACTCTCTCTGCATTGGTAGGAAGTATCATAAGTGCATAGAGAGACAACTCAGAGAATCTTGCCTCATAATCGGTCACTGACATTTGACCCTGCTCGAGTTGCTCGAACTGACCTTTGAGAGGGTGGAATATACCTGTTCAAGAAAAGCTTTGTAAAGTGGTCCCAAGTCATGGGAGGAGAACCTGCTTGTCTACCAAGAAGATAAGACTTCCACCATCTACGGGCCCTGCCCTCCAGCTCGAAAGTAATGAAATCTACCCCATGGGAATCCAATATCCTCATGTTGTGCAGTTTGTCCCTGCACCTATCAATAAAGTCCAGAGGGTCCTCATGTCACTCACCCCCAAAGACCGGATGGTGAAGCCTAGTCCATCTGTCCAAAAGCTTCTGCGGCTCGTCGGCCGCAGCTAGTCTAGGCTCAGGTACAGCTGCTGCAACTAGCTGAGATCCTCCCACAGGAAGAGTGTCTGGGGTATGATATACAATGGCTTCATGCCCAGGAGCATGAGTGGTAGGGGTCTGTGCTCCCCCTCCCGCCTAAGATGTGGCCGGATCTGCTGGAAGTAAAACGGCCTGAGTCATAGAATCCATGAACCGTAACATACGGCCCATGACCTTCTGGAATCCCGGTGCTGCCATGAAGTCGACCGAAGCTGGCTCTGTTGTGGGCACCTCGCCCTGCTCTTCAACTATAGGATCCTCCACTGGATCCGCTGGCAGTTCAACTGGGGCAACTCTGCTCGCCCCCTGTCTTGGGTCGGTGCCCTCCGCCGGCCTCTGCCTTTGCCTCTAGAAACAGGGGGAGCAGCTCCTCCCAGGTCAGGAACGCCTTCCACGTGCGTTCTCACCATCTGTGAGAGAATAGAAGGAAGAAATATAGTATACCATCAACTGCACGATAGGAGATGAATAAAGAGTAGTTTCCGAACATCCTATAGCCTCTCGAAGATAAATACGGACGTCTTCGCACCAATCCGCAAGACTCTATTAGACCTGCCCATAATTTGTGAAACCTACATGAACCTAGTGCTCTGATACTATGTTGTCACGGTCCTATTCCATTATAGGCCGTGACGGAACCCAATACCGTTGTTAGTCAAGCCAACACTGATTAAACTAGTGGTTTCCCGTTTAAATAGGTTACTAAGTTGATAACACTTTCGCATTTGTAAAAAAAATTAGAAATTTGCAAATGTAACATAACTAAATGGAAGCAAATGAGTACAACTCGTAATCATGTAAACAATTCCAAAATCATAAGTCTACTAGTGTGGGTGACAAGACCTGGTGTCACAAGTATGTGGGCAATCTAGTAGAATATACAAAAGAATACTAGCCTATTGTCTGAAAGGAAATGGACAGAAAAATATAACATAAAGAAGACTCCAGCTGCTGTTGAACGGCTCGGAAGGTAGCTCACTGTGAAATCTCGAGATAGGGATCAAATTTGCGCACCATACTGGTAACCAGATGCACCTGCCTCAGATCATGTACAACTAAGTACATAAGTGTAGCGTGAGTACATAAATAATATGTACCCAGTAAGTATCTAATCTAAACTCGAAGAAGTAGTGACGAGGGGTCGACTCCGACACTTACTAAGGGCCAACAATATGATAATATGAAATTCTAATTAAACATGATATTTAAAGATAACAATAAAATCCAGAACAAGAAATAACTGAACAATTCTTCACCATATTTAAAAACCCAATCATTTCCCTCAACTTGAAGCTTTTAAATTCTTAAAAATTCTCAACTTAGTTCCATTTGACACCATTAACAAACATAATCAAATAACGGTGTCCACAAAGCATGGTGTAAACCTAAAACTACCCCGACATATACATGAATAGTAACTACGTACGGACTCTCGTCACTTCGTGCGTACATAGCCCCCACAAATAACAACACATACTAATCAAGTTCACCTATGGGGTAAATTCCCTCTTACAAGGTTAGAAAAGAGACTTACCTCATCTCAACGCCTACTTCCCAATTCAAGAATGCGCTCAAACCTCCAAATTGGATGCCAAACGACTCGAAACTAGTCAAACATTACATAAATTAATCAATCTATGCTCAAACGTTCATATCCCCACTATTAATGTGATTTCCCAACCCAAAATGTAAGATTTCTAAAATTCGCCCTCAGACCCACATGCCCGGATTCCAAAAATCTTCGAAGAAAGTTGTTACCCATAACCTTAGGAACATAAATATATGATTTTCACTAAGTTTTATGATCATTTTCGTGGTAAAATCTCATTTTTATTAAACCCTAGGTTTTTCATCTAGACCCATGATTTCTACCAATTTTCATGTTGAAATCTCCCCATAATCTATGTATTAAACTCACATCAAGTGAAAATTACATACCTCACAAAGTGAGGTCGAAATCCCCTCCTTAAAAGCTCTCACCCAAGAGTGGAAGAAAATGTGATAAAATGGCCCTAGTCCGTATTTAATGAGGTTCACTGCATACAGCGATTTCCGCACCTGCGGTCATGGGGTCGCACCTGCGCCCTCGCTTCTGAAGACAAAGGTCCACTTCTTCGAAAATCACCTGGGCCGGCTGGCGTCGCTTTTGCCGACGGGTTTCCGCTTCTGCGAGGCTTGGCTCGCACCTGCGGCTGGCCAAGCGCAAGCGATTATGACAGACCTGATGCTTCAGTATTTACTCCAAATTCTCAACTTGGTCCGAGCCTCGTCCGATTGACACTCGGGGCCCCGGGGACCCCGCCCGAACATACCAACAAGTTTGGAATCATAAGACGGACTCGCTCAAACTCTCAAAACGCCTGAAACAACATTAAAACTAAGAATCACACCCCAAAGCCGATTGAATCAAACTTAAGAACTTCAAGTTCTTCAATTCACTCCCAATGCGCCGAAACGTACTTAAACTACTCGAAATTACACCAAATTTTGCGTGCAAGTCTTAAATGACATTACGAAACTATTGCCAACCTCGGAATTCCGTTTGGACCTCGATATCACCAAAACCCGCTCCAAACCAAATTTAAAGAACTTCTAAAACCTTCAAGAACCAACTTTCACTATTAGGCGCCAAAATGCTCCCGGGTCATCTAAAACCCGATCCGAGCATACGCCCAAGTCCGAAATCATCATACGAACCTATTAGAACCGTCAAATCCCGATTCCGGGGTCGTTTACTGAAAATGTTGACCAAAGTCAAACTTAGCCTTTTAAGGTTAACTTAAGGAACCAAGTGTTCCGATTTCAACCATAACCCTTCCAAATCCCGAACTAACCATCCCCACAAGTCATAAAATAGTAAAAGCATGTACGGAAAATCTTATTTAAGAGAACAGGGTTCTAAAACGCAAAACAACCGGTCAGGTCATTACATCTTTGCTTTAGGTAGACTATCTGATATGATTCCGAATTGGTTAAATCAATATGTTTTCAATGACTGAATTGCTAAACCATAAAGAAAAAGAAAAAAAAGTTTAACAAAGAAATTAAATAATAGCACGAAGTTGGTAGAGTGGATCATGAGAGGGTGGCCTGCTTGCCTGGTATGAGCATATGAACACAGCTTAGCAACATGTGCACCTTGCTTGCAACTTAAACAATGTGAAGGCCCAACGTTACTTTCTTTCACCATCTGTTTCCTTATAAATTGGTTAAAGAGTTTGGTTCAGGATCTCTGCTATGCTTTTCATTTCCCTAATATTCACTCACGACTTAATTCATTTTAATTCCTTTGTTCACAGCCAGATTACCACTCGCCTCATTCATTCCTTTGAAAATTGACAAGTGAATGTAATTTCACTTATTTTCCAGTGTAATAGGAGTAATACAAAATGAGACTCAATTAACATATTTGGAAAAGAGACTACAGTTACATGAACAACAGCCTCTTATCATTATTAATTAGCCAGTAAAAACTTATTCGCACTTGATATTTATACCAATCTTATTAGCTTTGTTAGCACTGCTGCCTAGTGTGATTTTCTACCTTTTATTTATATGAGACTGGTATCTCTTTAATGGATTGTCCTGAAATTTCTATAAAGGTTCCAATAGATGAGGAATTCTAGGAATAATCTTGTCCTTTGTTTCTTAATACAGTAAAATTATTCAACTTCTTTTAATTACTGCTTAAGGTGATAAAACGTTATTTTAACAATGACCTTTTCAAGATCATATTTTAACATTTAACCAATTAGGACTCTACAATGCTTTCAATTTTATAAAGTAGCATGCACTAATACAGATTAGTAGAGTGCTATAATGGTGACTTTAATAGGGAGAATCTAAATAATTTTCTTTGACCTTATTTGGACCTAGCAACGATATATCAAATTAAAAATTTCCCAGCCAAAATTAATTGCTGCAGTTACACCATGTGATTGATTTTCGGTTAGGTACATCATATGTTTGTTAAGTAGTTTGGAGTATTACTATATTAGCAAAGATCCCAAGCACGATTTTCCGTTTTGTTTACCCAAAAAGTGTTAAATAAAAGGCAAAGGGAATATAATGGTGAAAATATGAAACTTCCCTGAATTCGAAGACATTCACATGTTTATTTGATCTTATATATAACACGTACGTACTTGTTAGTCTTGTATTTTACAAGTAAAAATGTATAACTTGCATCGTCTCTTAATGAAGACTTTGAGAAGTTAATGAACTTGTAATTAAAATAAATCGCGTTAGTATAAGGTAGGGATGTTCAAAATCGAATCGAAACCGTTAATCGAATAACCAATGACTATTAGCTTATTGGTATCGAATTATCGAGGAAATGGACGGTGAACGGATGAGATTTTGTAATTAACGGCTTAATGGTTTGGGGCAGATTACTCAATTTTCTTATCGGATAAACTGTTAACCTGTTAAGAGTTTTATATTTACACTTTTACCCTTATCAATAATTTTTGTATGTACTAGATTGGAAGACGTTCAAAAATGATGTTAGATTAACAAGACAGTCTTTTGAATATGAATCTGACATTAGTCTGAAAGCATCGACATGTCACCTTACTATGCTTAGAATTTATACACTGGATGATATATTTCCAGCATACTACCTATTGAATTTGAACATTCTTTAAACCAAAACATGTCGCAAATGTGTCACGACCCCAAATCCTAAGTCGGTCATGATGGCGCCTATCATGGAACTAGGCTAGCCAAGCAATCACATATTACACATCATTTTCATAAATTCCAAAATTGTTTCCAATATTTCATAAACATCTTTGAATTTTCAAACTTTTACGCAAAACAAAACGAAATGAACAGTCTAATCACTACCCCAAGACCCGGAGTCATCCCGTCATGAGCATCTATGAGTAGTACAAAATAAACTATACTGCCATAATACATCAAGTTTCGGAACGAGGAACTAAAACCAAAAACAAGAAAGAGAAAAGACAAGTTGTGGACGCTGAACAGCTACCTCGAAATCCCAACTCCGGCTCCACAAATAGAGGAAAGAAGCTAACGCTATGAACCAGCACCTGTATCTGCACACAGGGATGCAAGGAGTAATGTGAATATGCCAACTCAGTAGTAATGAAAGTAAATAGTGTCTAAGGCTATGAAAGCACATAAAAACAATCGTCAATGCACAGTAAGTGAAATCTTTCCTTAAGTAAAACACAGATACGATGCCTCGTAGCATTTAAGTTCTTTTTCAGAAAAATATCAGTTGACAGGGTGCCTTTTTTCGTAAGTTTCATCGAAATCAAAAGTGATTCAATATATAAAATTGACAGAGTTCATAAATAGTCTTTAAACTGAAAACATGTATCATAAACGGCCCCTCGGGCGTATCATCACTCAGCATGTCTCACAATCACTCGGTATCAGCCCCTCGGGCTATATCACAGTCACTCATGCCTCCCAATCACTCATCACTCGACACTCGCACTCAGTAGGTACCTGCGCTCACTGGGGGTGTACAGACTCCGGAGGGGCTCCTACAGCCCAAGCACTAATATCAAGCCATCTCGTGGCATAAATCACTCAGGCTCTCGGCCTCTCACATATCATAACAATGTAACATGCTGCGACGTGCAGCCCGATCCCATAATATCCTCACAACATTGGCCCTCGGCCTCACTCAGACAGAAACTCTCAGAATGCCACTCGAGCTATCAACAAACGGGGTACTCGACCCAAAATAGTATTTTATATCACAAGAATAGTGTAACAAGTATGAGTTTCGAAACAGCAAAATACGATGTGACTGAGTGTAAATCATGCTAAAAATAGTGAGGAATATCATAAAATAGCCCCCAATGGGTCAAAGCAGGTCGGCACAACGCCCCAAACATGGCTTACAACCCAAATATAGCAATAGTATGGAAATACGGTTTATCATGTAATTTAAAAACAATTACGCAACTCAATAATTGCCACAGGAAGGACCAAGTCCAAATCCCCAAATCAATGCACGCCACACAGCCGTCATCTGGCATGTACGCGACTCCAAAATAGTGAGAAAATGCTATGTCCGGGGTTTCATACCCTTAGGACAAGATTTAGAGTGATTACTTACCTCAAACCGACCTGAAGAACTACTCTGCGATACTCTTGCCCCTCGAATCGGCTTCCAAATGCTCTGAATCTACCAAAACAAGATTAATAACATCAATATATGCTAGGGAGACAAAACCCATTCGAAAATTATCAAAATAATGCACAAATCCCGAAATTGGCCAAACCCGATCCTCGGTCCCACGTCTCGAAATTCAATAAAAATTACACCACAAGAATCATTATCCTTCCACGAGTCTACCCATATGAAATACACAAAACTCCAGTCAATTCCTCAATTTAAAGTCTCAAGTTTCCAAGCCCTAAACCCCCAATTTAGGCACTAATTTTCATATATTTCACCCTAAACCAGTCCAATAATCACATAGAAACGAGTTTTAGATATAAAAATCTTTCCTCCACGAAGTTCTCTTGAATTCCTCCATCAAAACTGATGTTCCAAACGTCAATACCACACAAGAAGGGGGGTGATTTGTGTGGTATCCAATTTTTGCGTCTAGCAGTTATCGAAGGATCAGGTTCTTCTATGTCTTTCAACTCCTACAGTTTGCGGAATAATAAATGCAGAACTTAAAGAACACATCGATTTTACGTGGAAAACACCTGGCTCAAAAGGTGAAAAAAACACGACCTACTTCCCGGTAGGATTTTCCCAAACTCTTCACTAAATCAATGAGCCAAACAGCATTTACAAAATAAACTCTTTTGTAAACCTAAGGACTAACTTTAATCCCCTTGTGGCAAACGAGCCTCTAGCTATTTGCGACAAGCTTCAAGTTAACTCTAACTTGAATACTCAGTACCTATTACTATTGCTTCTAGATAAAGCTGAAAGGTACAATTTGAAATCACCTACTACAAATAAACTAAACTAAAAGACCACAGATGGAACTGGTTCTTCTAGCTAGTTCAAGTAGCTTCAGAGTCGCACGCTCAATTCTCACACGAACTGCTTGCAAAATTGCTTTGGTAATTTTTCTCTCAATTCTTGTTTTGCTTATGCGTTTGTGCGTACTTGTTCAATAAGAACATTGAAATACTGAACAATATATAGAATTAGTGGACAAAGAGATACACGAGAATTCGTATGTTAATCTTCCTTGGTGGAAGAGTTCTAGTTGATATCAACTCCCTAAATCCTCCCTTATCTTGATTCTGTTCTTACTGAATAAGGAGTCCATCTCCTTTTCAATTTGCAACATTTTTTATCAGGAGATATCTCTTTAGATCACAGATTTCGTTTATCTCTTGTTTGTGCACCTCACATGCCATTAACTCTGCATGTGTCTATGTCTCCAGTGATGTACCTGGTTCAACTCTGATTTCCTTTGTCAATCTTCAAAAACATTCAGCTTCTTGATCCAACAAATTCCCCCTTTTTGATGATGACAAATTATGTGCTTAGGCCTGTAACCACTTTAATCCAACATTGATACCTTTTAGAGTATTAAGCATTTATCATAAATAACCAGGTTCATTAGGTTATAAATATCACATATTCAAAGTATAGCACATCTTTCCCCTTTTGGCATCATCGAAAAGTTGCAAAATGTTAGAGTTACCAGATATATAAGAATTACTCATTGCCACTAGGGAAACTGCAATTTCATCTTGGATTAATCATCAATAATGAACTAAGAATGCAAACTATCAAATAAAGTGAGACAAAACAATTAAGAGTAGAAACAGCAAAATCCATCGATAAAAGCATATTTCATCCACCAAACACACAAAGAAATAAAAGTTGTTATAATCATGAGCAAAAGCTAGCAAAAAAATCCCGAATCTGGGTCATAAAGGGATGAAGACAGGCACTGGACACCTAAGGTTGGGAAGGGGTGGAGGTTGGGTTCTTTGCTTGGAGAAGGAGAGCATATTTTGAAGAATCCCTTCATTCTTCTCCTTCTCTTTGGCTAGTTCAGTTTTGAGAGCATCTCTCTCGACCTCAACCTCAACCTCTGCAAGGAGGGTCTTCAATCAAAGAATTTCAGCATCCTTAACCCCACCTTCTTGTACGAGCGCCCTGACTTTGCTGTTCACAGGCATTTTTCTGGATAAACCAGGTTCATCGTCAGGAACATTCACAATATAATCACATGTCAGAAGCGTGTTCTTCCCAAAATGGTCCTTGACAGTAGCCATTTCTGCCTTCTTCAAGGGCACTTTGAAGTGGTCTAGCATAGTCGTCAGGATGAAGCCATATGGGATGGCATGAGCCTTGGAGTCGTTTACCACCCTGTCCAGCAACTGAATAATGAAATAGGGCCAGTTGATTTTCCTACCACTGTCTAGGCATTCCATGGGGGTTAAATCCATATATTTTGATATGTGTTTTCTCTCTTGCCTGGGCAGTACGCATTTGTTGATGAACTCAAATACCACTTTGTGGTGGGGTTTCATTTCACTTTTGTACGCAACCCGGGGTTCCACTTCTTCAGCATTATCACTGAACCTTCTGGTAATTTGCAGTGCAGAAGGAAGACCATCCAAGTTGGGCCACCTCTACCTTGTATAATCATCATAACCCTCAGCTGGAATCCCAAGAATTTCGCCCAGCTCTTTGGCATCAAAGGTGATTTTAGTCCCCTTTACCTGAGTGGACACCCTGCCATCCTTGACCACAACATTGGCCATGAACTCAACAATCTCACTCCTGGCCAGCCTGCCATCTAACTGAAGGACCATGTCCTTCTAGCCCTGCACTTCCAAAGTGTCCAATAAGTAGACCATGTCAGACTCCTCCAGATCCTTCAACAGTCTCCCCTTTAGAATTGTTCGCTTCCCAAATTTTGTCAACTTGTCTTTTTCTCCACCAGACTCCTCTGCTTCTTCACCACTCCAATATTCCTCTTCATCAATATGAACCTTCTTGGACTTTAGTGTAGACATAGTCCTTTTAGCAACAGTTGAGGGTGTAGTAGACACGGAAGAAGACTTCTTGGAAGAAGTCTTGGCTTTCTTGGGTTTGGGTGTCTGAACCTCAACATCTGCCATTTGTTCATCTTGATGGACCAGGTCCATCTCCTCAACTTCAATAGCCTCCATAGGCTCAACCACTTTTGCCTTCCCTTTTTCAACTCTCTTTCTCTTACTCTCCTTCAAAGCCTTCTGCAACTTCTCTTCACTCTGCCTAATTGCACTTCGTGTAGTTCGTCCTCTAGGAATGTAAGTTTCAGCAGAGGGAGTGGCTTTTCTCTTGTTAATTGCCACTGGAGTTTCAGTCTTCTTAGTCTTGGGTGTCTTCTTCTTTTTGGGTTTATAACTCTCCCCTAACTTTCTCATAAGGTTAGCCAAAGTTCCCTCAATGGATGAACCAGGTTCATCAATAGAATGTGGAAGATTTTCTAACCCCTCAACAGCCTCTCCTGAGTTACTTCCCCCTAAGTCTTTTGCACCTTCTTCAACTAACACTGGAGCAGTACCACAAATTTCCAATGGAGAACCTTCTACCCTTGTTCCCCTCACAGTACTTCTTCCTCCCTCTCTCTCATTTTCTTTTACAATTTTATTTTTACCACCTCTCTATCGCCTATCAGGAACTTCCACATCCACTACAGACCCAATCAGAACAAACCTATTTTCAACAATAACGGTTTCAAGCTCAGACCCAGTTTTAGGAGTTGATGATACTTGTTCAGCATCGGATGAACCAGTTGCTTCCCCCTCAGTTGTTGACTTGAAGGAGTCATTGGAGTTCTCAGATTCTTGAGCTTGGCTGGCTTGAAGCTTAGCGTCCAATTTCTTAGCTAGAGAGCCAGTAGCCACAGTTTTTCTTGCTATCATTTTGACACGCCTTCTCCTAGGTTCTAGATTAGGGCTTGGTTGGACAACGGGGTTGATAGGAGGAGATGGAACAAAATTGTTTTGAGGGGTGGAGGGATGTGATTGAGATGGGGTGGAAGAGTTTGATTGAGATGGCGAGGAACCAGTATCTTCGAGTGTGATATTGCATTCAGGTGTGGCGGGGGAGGATGAAGCAGGCGGTGGTGTGTCAACCATGGTGATGATTTTTGTTGAAGAAAGTAGAAAGATTAGGATCAAGGTGTTTGAGCAGAAGGTTGAAAGGGTTTCGACTGTTATGTCTTTTGGGAAGAAAAGTGAGTGAAGAATTAGAGAAGTGATGATGGGTTTTTAAAGGCTTGGTTAACTAATACACAACGGGTGTAATTTGGGTCAAGAGGAAGTCTAATCGGTTCAGGAGTGTCAGGTGAAAAGTGACGGTTATGACTACCCTACAATCTAGGCCTTTTTAATTTGATTGGACTCTTTGGAACAGGTTCACATTTAGGATAATGGCTAGATTTTGAAAAGAGTTTGTTATATATAGAGTCCTGCTCATGATTAACTATTAATATTTCAATATGTGTATAGTGGTGAGCACATACCTCATCTGTCATATGAACCAGCAGCGATGAACCATGTTCATCTTGTTAGAATCTCTTGATTAAGCCTTAATTTTCAAAAAATAGAAAAACATCGTTAGTAATCAAAGAGTCATATTAACACATGGCAAGAGAGTATGTTGTTTATAGCATGAAACTGAGCAATGTTATTCTGATTATTTACACAAATTTCAGAATTCCTAGCCAAAAAAATAATTCATTTTTTTTCTTTTTGTTTTGAACTGGTTCAATTAGGTGATCTTAATCATCCCTAACTCTAACATGTTCCTTTCAAAATTCTCTCTACTTAGTGCTTTAGTAAAGATATCAGCAATTTGCTTATCAGTAGCACAATTCAATAGAGATCATTCCCTTCTCATAGTTGTCTCTTAAGAAATGGTGTCTAACATCTATGTGCTTTGTTCTTTTATCATGAACGGGGTTCTTTGTCATACTAATAGCACTTGTGTTATCACAGAAGATAGGTACGCATCCAACCTCTATACCAAAATCCATCAATTGTTGTTTAATCCATAATAACTGAGCACAACATGAGGCTGCAACCACATACTCAGCCTCGGCAGTAGATAGAGCTACTGAATTCTGCTTCTTAGTAGCCCAAGACACAAGACATGAGCCTAAAAAGTGTGTCATACCTGAGGTACTCTTTCTATCTACCAAGAAGCCTGCATAGTTAGCATCAGTATATCCCACAAGATCAAAATTACTACATTTAGGGTACCAAAGACAGAGGTCAGTGGTGCCTTTTAGATATCTCAAGATTCTCTTCACTGTAGTTAAATGGGATTCCTTTGGATTAGCCTGAAATCTTGCACAAAGCCCTACGCTCCCTTTAGTCATGCTCAAGCAAGAATTTTGATAGCCTTTCATATCATGCTCTTGGTGCTTGCTTGAGTCCATACAATGCCTTGTCAAGTTGGTACACATGATCTGGATTCTCCTTGCTTTCAAACCTCGGAGGTTTCTTGACAAATACTTCTTCTTTTAGGTAGTCATTCAGGAAGGCACTCTTAACATCCATCTGGTGAAGGGTGAATTCCATGTAGGCAGCAAATGCTATGAGGAGCATGATTGCCTCCAACCTTGCCACAGGAGCAAAGGTTTCATCATAGTGTATGCATTCCTCCTGACTATATCCTTGTACCACCAGTCTTGCCTTGTTTCTTGTAACTGTTCCATCTTCATCCAACTTGTTTCTGAAGACCCACTTTGTGCTGATCACTGATCTATCTAATGGTCTAGGTACCAAGTGCTAGACTTGACTTCTTTCAAATTGATTGAGTTCTTCTTGCATAGCATTTACCCAGCCTTCATCATGCAAGGGTTCAACAACATTTTTGGGTTCTCTCAAGGATAGAAAAGCATCAAAAGCACACAGATTTTTTAGAGAGGATCCGGTTTTTATTCAAGATGTTAGATCAGTTATGATGTTCTCAATGGGGTGAGAACTTTGATATCTGTATGGTTTTACAACCAACTGGTCATAACTTGATGATCCAATAGTGCCTCGTTGTTGTGGAACACGATTAGGGACATGTTCCAATGAGATTTATTATTGAGTTCCCCCTGTCAAGTTGTCTGGGGTAGATGGACCTATTCCATCACCTGTTCCTTCTTCCAATGTTGCTCCATTTTGGTCTGAGCTTCTGACTAGCCCAATTTCTTCATCTTCTTGTTCCTGTCTCTCAGAGAGAATGTTAGTTTCATCAAATACAACATGCACACTTTCTTCAACACACATAGTTCTTTTATTTTATACTTTATAGGCCTTACTATGTGAAGAATATCCCAAGAATATTCCCTCATCACTTCTGGGATCAAACTTACCTAGGGAGTCCTTGCCATTGTTGTGCACAAAGCACTTACAGCCAAATGCCCTAAGATGGGATATATTGGGCTTTCTCCCTTTAAGTAACTCATAGGGAGTCTTCTCTACAAGTGGTCTAGTCATGCACCTATTTATGATATAGCATGCAGTGTTTATAGCTTCTGCCCAAATCTATGAGGTAGTTTACTAGAAAGAAGCATGGTTCTAGCCATATCTTCAAGTGTCCTATTCTTTCTTTGAACCACTCCATTTTTTTTGTGGAGTTCTGGGGGCAGAAAAGTTATGATCTATTCCATGTTCATCACAAAATTCAGCAAATTTTGCATTTTCAAATTCAATGTCATGATCAGACCTTATTGATGCAAGTTGATTTCTTAACTGTTTCTGAATTTTTCTAACAAAAGAGGTAAACATGTCAAATGCTTCATCCTTAGATATTAGGAACAATGTCCAGGTAAATCTAGAATAGTCATCAACAAGCACCATTACATATTTCTTACCACCTATGTTTAGTGTTCTCATGGGTCCACATAGATCCATATGACCAGTTCTAACGTCCTGGTGGTGCTTATCATATTCTTGCTTTTGAAAGAAGATCTTACCTGTTTCCCCCTTGCACAAGCCTCATAAACTTTGGCTTCTTTGAACTTAATGTTAGGGAGGCCTATCACCAAGTCCTTCGAGACTAATTTGTTAAGTTGATTTAGACTGGCATGTCCAAGTCTTTTGTGCCAAATGAGGGGATCCCTGTCAAGCACACTCAAGCATGTTAATTCGTTTTCTGATAGTGTGGATAGATCTATGATATAGGTATTATTCACTTTTTTTCCCTGCAGAACAATCTTATCAGTGATAAGATTAATTACAAAGTATTTTGTAGAAGTGAATGCAACCAGGTTACCTCTGCCACACAGTTGTGACACACTGATCAGGCTATATTTCAAGCCGTCTATCAAGTAAACGTTCTTAATGGAACGTGTGTCATCCTTACCTACCTTAACAACCCCAATGATTTCACCTTTCTTTTCATTTCCAAAGGAGACATTTCCTCCTTTGAGGTTCTCAAGTGAAAGGAATTGTTCCTTGTTCCCAGTCATGTGTTTTGAGCAGCCACTATCCATGTACCATATTTGACTGCTCCCTGTCACTTGAACCTACAAAATCAAATCAGGGGTTAGTCTGAGGAACCCAAACTATTTTGGGTCCCTTTCGATAAGAAAAAAGATGAATTAAGTTCCTTTTAGCCCAATTTGGTAGCCACTTTTTCTTTCAAACAAATTTTTTATTCTTTTGACTGGCCTGCTCTCTTGCATTGCATTCAATTTTGTAGTGATCAGTCTTACCACAGTAGGTACAAATTTTGTTCTCATGAAGTGTGAGGTACTTTCTTTTGGGATCCCATTTAGGAAGTTGACTCCCAAAGCCAAGTCCTTTTATGTTGCTACTATGATTTTCTTGTAGCCATGTTAAGGCATCAGATGATTTATTCCATTTGCAAATTATGTCCAGTTCATGCTTAACCTTACCAAGTTCCTCCTTCAACACTCTTATATGTTCATCTTTCTTATACAAATCATCCTTTAGTCTGCCTACATTTTCTTCAAGATGAGTTGAGAGTTGTCAACTGTCTTCTTACTGGTTCCTAGTTTCAGTTTTAAATTTTCAGATTTTAACTCTAGGACATTTGTTTCAAGTGGATGAACCTGGTTCTTCTGAGCAGTAGTTTCACTCACAAATTCACATACTCTGCGCTCCAGGTTTTTACACTTTGCTTTTAATATTATACACTCCTTAGACAGTTGTTCCTTCTCTTTATTTATTTCTTCAAAATCATCAATGAAATCAAGTAATAGTTCAGAGAGTTTTTCTTTAGATAGGAACTTAATCTTATTTTTGAGATGAGATATACTTACCTCTTATTCCTCATCTGATTCACCAATATCCATGAGTGCTTGTTCATCTCCATCTTCATCATCTGATTCTTCATCTGAGCTTTCTCCCCAAGTAGCAACCATAGCTTTTGTTGATGTTTTCTTGGGATGAACCAGTTCCTTCTTTCATATCTTTCCCTTTTCCATTCCACTTCCCACTGAGGACAGTGTGATGATTAGTTTTTCCATATTTGTAGCATCCCTCGTTGGTGGGTTTTTCCGGAGCTTTTGCCTTGTTGTAGTTTCCACCTCTTGAGATGTCTTTTTTCTTAATGAGATAGTTTCTGAATTCCTTGGTGATCATAGCCATCTCATCTCCCTCCAATTTTGCTCCCTTAGTGATTCTCAGTGCCAGACTTCTTTCCTTCTTAGGAGTATCCATCTTCATTTTCTGCCTTCGAAGTTCATAGGTGGTGAGATTTCCAATTAGCTCATCCAACCTGAGGGTTGCCATGTTCTTGGATTCCTAAATAACAGTGATCTTACTTTCCCAAGAGATTGGCAAAACCCTTGTCAAAATCTTTTCAACCTTGTCTTCTTCAAGAATAATCCTTCCAAGAGACTTTAGTTCATTTGTCAGAGTAGTGAACCTAGTGTACATCTCTTGGATGGTTTCTCCTTCCTTCATAGAGAAATTCTCATATTGAGAGTATAGTAATGTACCTCTGGATCTTTTTACTTGTGCAATCCCTTCATGAGCCACTTGCAGAGTGTCCCAAATTTTATTTGTAGTAATGCAGCTTTGAATCCTGTTGTACTCATCTGGACCAAGTCCACACACAAGCCACTTCTTGGCTTTTGCATTCTTTTCCCATTTTCTCAATCTTCAGCAGTGCAGTCAGCTCTTGTCTTTGGCACTTCTAATCCTTCAACTGTATTCTTCATGGTTGCCAGAGGGTCGTCAGTGACTATGTCCCATAGTTCATAGTCTTCCCCAATTAAGTGATCATTCATCTTCTTCTTCCATTATGAGTAATACAGGCCATTGAAGAGTGGTGGCCTAGCAGTTGATTGTCCTTCCCAGTTCCCATGTGGTGCACTCATTTTGATCTTTTCCTAAGGTGTTAGCCTCTTCAAGTATAACCCTCTCTAATACCAATTGATGCTCAAAAACGTCAATACCGCACAAGAGGGGGTGATTTGTGTGGTGTCCAATTTTCGCGTGCAGCAGTTATCGAAGGACTAGGTTCTTCTATGTGTTCCAACTCCTACAGTTTGCGTAATAATAAATGCAGAATTTAAAGAACACAACAATTTTACATGGAAAATACCTGGCTCAAAAGGTGAAAAAACCACGACCTACTTCCCAGTAGGATTTTCCCAAACTTTTCACTAGATCAATGAGCCAAACAGCATTTACAAAATAAACTCTTTTGTAAACCTAAGGACTAACTCTAATTCCCTTGTGGAAAACTAGCCTCTAGCTATTTGCAACAAGTTTCAAGTTAACTCTAACTTGAACACTCAGTACATATTACAATTGCTTCTAGATAAAGCTGAAAGGTACAATTTGAAATCACCTACTACAAATAAACTAAACTAAAAGACCACAAATGGAATTGGTTCTTCTAGCTGGTTCAAGTAGCTTCAGAGTCGCACGCTCAATTCTCACACGAACTGCTTGCAAAATTGCTTTGGTAATTTTGCTCTCAATTCTTGTTTTTCTTCTGCGTTTGTGCGTATCTGTTCAATAAGAACACTAAATAATATATAGGATTAGTGGACAAAGAGATACACTAGAATTCGGATGTTACTCTTCCTTGGTGGAAGAGTTCTAGTTGATCTCAACTCTCTAAATCCTCCCTTATCTTGATTCTGTTCTTATTGAATAAGGAGTTCATCTCCTTATCAATTTGCAGCATTTTCAATCAGGAGATATCTCTTTAGATCACAGCTTTCGTTTATCTCCTGCTTGTGCACCTCACGTGCCCTTAACTTTGCATGTGTCTATATCTCCAGTGATGGACCTGGTTCAACTCTGAGTTCCTTTGTCAATCTTCAAAACCATTCAGCTTCTTGATCCAACAAAAACCCTCTCTCAAAGCTCAATCCCGGATGAAAATATTGAAGAAATGGCTCAAAATCGCGAAGGTTGTAATTTATATTCTCCTGTCCAGTGGTCCCGCACTTGCGGTCACTTACGCGCACATGCGGACCCGCACCTGCGGTCCCAGGTGCGCACCTGCGCGCTTGACTTTAGTCACCAAAAATCGCACATGCGTTCTTTTTCGGTAGTCTAACTAGTGTCTGGTCACCCTGATCGGTAGCGCGTGTCCTCGCCATCTATGAGAGAATGAAACAACACGAGTTTAGATTTCCAGAATCAACATATTCGCACGACAGAATTCAAGAAAATGAGATTTTTACTAAGGGTTTGGTAGCCTCTCGAAGATAAGTACATACGTCTGCGTAACGATCCGCAAGACTCTACTAAACATGCTCATGACCGGTGAGTCCTATGCAACCTAGGCTCTGATATCAACTTGTCACGACCCCAAATCCTAAGCCGGTCGTGATGGCGCCTATCATGGAACTAGGCTAGCCAAGCAATCACATATTACACAACATTTTCATAAATTCCAAAACTGTTTCCAATATTTCATAAACATCTTTGAATTTCCAAACTTTTACGCAAAACCAAACGAAATGAGCAGTCTAATCACTACCCCAAGACCAGGAGTCATCCCGTCATGAGCATCTATGAGTAGTACAAAATAAACTCTAATGTCATAATACATCAAGTTTCGGAACGAGGAACTAAAACCAAAAACAAGAAAGGGAAAAGAGAAGTTGCGGACGCTGAATAGCTACCTCGAAATCCCAACTCCGGCTCCACAAATAGAGGAAAGAAGCTAACGCTTTGAACCAACAAATGTATATGCACACAGGGGTGCATGGAGTAATGTGAGTACGCCAACTCAGTAATAATGAAAGTAAATAGTGTCGAAGGCTATGAAAGCACATAAAAGACTATTCAGGGAAGTCCTAGCTAGCGTTTGGCCATAAATTCTCTAATTTATTTGAAAAATCTGATTTGGGTGAAATTTGATTTGAAGATGACAATGTGTTTGGACATACGTTTTTAAAATATATTTTTCAACTTTATTTTGGAAAAACATGTATAAAATTTCCAAGTTTTGAGATTTTTGCCCAAAATCAACAATTGGGGTGATTTTGGGATTTGGAATTTTGCAAAATGTGGGCAAAATTTATGGCTAAATATGAGTTTGCCAAATAAATTCCAAATTTATTTTGGCAAAACTCATGGCCAAACGGGTCCCTAGTTAACACAAAACACAACTAAAACCTCATTTAATTATGGGCAGGTGATCCATACCCTTAACTTTTACGACATCTTAAAATATATATATTGGCTCGACTTCCCCACCCTTCTCTCTTCTCTACCCTATATGCTTCACTCTACTCTTTAGTTTTCTTTCCATTTCCTTCACCTCTCTCATCAACCATACAATATGCCAAGAAATACACTTGGTACAAACCTTAATCTTTGTTTCACTAAACTCAAACGTCCATTGCCACCACAATCCTCGTCCGACCATAATAATGAACATCCAAAAGATCATAGTATGCATTTTTGCAACTCTATTAAAAACTTTAACTCCCTTTACGACTTATCATTAGACTGCACTTCCAATCCCACATCGTCGTCTACCTATTCCACCACTATCTCTGATGAATACGATTGTATGTCGGAATTAGCCACTATTCCTGATTTAGCCACTGTTTATGCTTCCCAACGTTTCTTTTTTGCATCACCTGGCCATTCCAACTCTATCATTGACTCATCATCGTCATCTTCTTTGGCATCAACTTCATCGTTAGTAGAACCGCCGGAATCCGACAACGTTATCGACGGCAGCATTGCCATTCCGACGTACTCGCCGGACCCGTATGTGGATTTCCGACGATCAATGCAAGAAATGGTGGAGGCGCGTGAGTTGAGTGATATAAGAGACAATTGGGATTCGTTACATGAGCTTCTCATGTGTTATCTTACATTAAATCCGAAGAGTGCACACAAGTACATAGTTGGTGCATTTGCCGACCTTGTTGTCTGCCTCATGTCATCAAAATGTAATTCCCCAAAATCACATTTAGATCCATTGGCCGGGAGCACAAGTAAGTCCTGTTCACAAAAATGCATTCTTGATTACAAGATTAATCCTCGTGAATAATGTATTAATTGCATAATTTTGGGCAGTTGATGAACATGTACATTATGGTGGGGATATTAATTTGGTCCCCTCCTAAACAGCTGTTGTCTTGAATAGTATGAATCAAAGCTTCTTTTATCATCCTTTTTCAGTATCTTGTCTCTGTTGGAGTATTTGTTTTTTCCAGCTTTTCCAGATCCTAATGCGGAAGTCACTTGCAACGAAAGTACTTCCTCGAATATATATCCCTTGCTATTTTTTAACGATTTTTAATTTAAGTTTCTTCACCTTCCATATAAAAGAATTTTGTATTATCATATTACATTTACTTGTTTCTAGCAAATAATCTGCCTTGGTTTCAACATTATCTGTATTTTATTTGTATAACTTGATAATTTCTTTACACTGGGGAGTGTTTTGGTAGATATGCATATTTTCAACCCGAGTATTATATTAGTTATACAATATATTTGGTATTAGTAATAACCAAGACTATTAATACATGCAATAGCCTGATTAAATACAAAATTATCCTTAAATTCTCTTAAAGTTAAAGAATATGGAGAATATTTTTGTAAACAATTAATTTTCCTACAAACTATGTAATGCATTTTAATTTTAAATATACCACACCAAACAGTGAATAAGAAATAATTAACTTATTTTCTTTTTGATCCATTTTAAAAAGAATAACTTCTTTTTAAATTTAAAACTATTTATTAATACATAAATATTCTAGGTCCATTTTTTACTTGTTTAAGGCTTAGAAAGTAGTACTGTAATTCTTTTAATATTTGGAAATGGCAGAAGCATAGGTTCAGTAGCGGCTAGTAGGGTGGAGCTTCCTCTGCAGTGCTATATGCTTTCCTTTTTACTAGGCTTCTTTATGGCAGAGGACAGACTCCCAAAAGCTTTCTGCTTTTCTTTTTCGGGTATTGTGATTTTGCACTACTAGCCCCAACACAGTTAAAACTATGTATTTTTACCTTAATTTACAATAATAAAGGTACAATATATATAGTAGAATGTATTATGGCTTTAAGTATTTAATGTTAGTAACCCTCCAGAACTTGAAACTAGGAGCTATCGCTAGCTGGTTACACCTTTAAACGGTCGATGTGTCATATCGTCAAGTCCTTTTAAGATTTCGAGATTCTAATATTTCTTCCTTTTCTTTTACGTTTCTTTTGTCGTGGAGTAAAGTGTTACTCCTATATATAATGGTTACGCGATGACTAAGAATAATGTAAGGATTGTTATGCGAAAATATATATTATTCTTATTCATGTAATGTTAATACATTCATTTTTATCTCATATTGTAATCTATGGTATTAAATAACAAATTCTCGCACAACTTAGATTATTAGCAACGTGAAATTTAATAAGGTCAACAAATGCTATATTGAGTTTTACAGCATTTGTTGGCGTGACCAATGAGTTATATGCTGAAATCATTTTTGTTAATAAGGAAAACAAACGACCCCTAAGTAAGACGAAACCACATCTTCTAGGGATAATAACCAGTACAGCACATCAGGATGGCAACAAAACCTGTGGCCTGTGGGCACACAATTTCTTTTAGAGTTCAAAATCTTTATCCATTAAAGGTTCAAAAGAAAAGAAAAGAAAAGAAAATCATTGAAGTTTGTCTCTGGTGCAGTGTTATAAGTATAATAATTTGCTATCTACAACCTACAGTGATTATTCTGACACCATGTTATATTAACCAGATGATTGCTTCATCAGTAATTTTTATATATGCCAAAACGGTGATAAATATATGGCATGCTTTGTTTCACAGAAACTTCATGCAAGCAAATATATATATATGATTACAGATGAAGCCAAACTATTGTTGAATAAACTACTTGCAGCTTTAAGACAAAACCAGTAAATCTTTGTTTTGATTTTTGCTGTTTGGGTGAAAACATTGAATATATAAACACTGTTACGTTGCTCAGGATTCTGTCATGAGAAAATGAGATACATCAGTAAAATGCATGTGGTATTTTAATAGTTTAGTTCAGAGATGCCAATTTTGCCAGTGAAACATGACTTGGCTTCTGAACACAAGTTGGGTTATAATTGGTTTATAATTCCAATTATTAAATTGGCTTGGTGTTAGCACAACTCTTTTGAGAAGGAAATTGATGGTGGATATAATATATCCACTGCTGTGCTAGTCTCATTTTTTTTGACATATTTTATTTTCTTCCCTCATCTATCTGTAATTTTATTTTCTCCTTTGTATCTTTCGAAAGAGACTACCAGAAAAATTGAAAAATGAAGCGCATAGTCTTATTTGACGAAATAAATCTAATTTAATACTATAAACACGAAATAGGTTTTTAAAAAAGGGGGGAAAGACTCGAGCATGCTAAATACTTTCTTTTTTAGATTCCCACTTTTTGTGTAATGATAGACCAAATAAAGTACACAGCACGGCCATAATCCTTCTGCCAAGTTTCAGCGATTCATCAAATCACCTTTTGGGATTTTATTATGAAACAAACATAGAAAAGGATGATTTTGTTCCATTGCTATGGTAAAGATGTAAAAGGACAGATGATCTCGTCATAACAAAATGTTGAAGTATAGAGTAGAGGACAGGGATGTGGGCTGTTAATAGCTTAGGTAGCTAAATCAGTTAGTTAGGTAAGTTTGCTAAGTTAATATAGGAGGTAGTGAAGGTTAGTGAGTTATAGATACTCATGTATATATTGATACCGTACACAATTTACTTCTTAAAATGAATGAGAACATGAGTTGATTCTCTACAGAAGTTTATCCTCTTCTCTTTCTCATTTCTATTCTCTTAGTCAAATGAAGGTTCTAGAACTCAACATGATATCAGAGCGGAGACAATCAATTCAAGCAAATCATTCTAAGTGATTTCTGGTTCTAGGTCTTCGGTTCGTACATGCAATTGCTTCGATTCATCTCGATTTGTGAGTGAATCGTCGTTGAGCAATAAGGTGTCACGACCCCAAATCCTAAACCGGTCGTGATGGCGCCTATTGTGCAACTAAGCTAGCCAACAATCACATAATTACATTTTTCTTTTCAAAATTTCCCCAAAATCATTAACAACATATCATAAAACATACATAAATCTCTAAATTTTTAAGCAAAACAAACAAAGCTAAACACTCTACAACCATCCCCAAGATCCGGAACCAACAGGTCATGAGCATCTAAGATTACTACCAAGAATACTACTGTCTTAATACATAAATGTCGGAACGGGGAAACTAATACAAACAAGGAAGGGAAAGCAGAGATGTTGCGGACGCTGACAGCTACCTCGATGTCCGGCCTCCAGCTCTGGGCGTAATAAGATGGCTAACACTCGGTACCAACACCTGAATCTGCGCACAGAGGTGCAGGGAGTAATGGTGAGTACGCCAACTCAATAGTAATGAAAATAAATCAGGTCTTGAGTAGTAAGAAAACGCACAGGATCAAAGCATCAAGTCACAATAAACAGTTTTTCTTTCCAACAGTGTATACATTATACAAGTACGCTTTAAAAGCCAACTTCAGTAAAAACTCCTTTGAAAAAGATATGGTTTCCAGTAAATTCAGAAAAATACCCAAACAAACAATATTAGTTTTTAAGATGAAATGAATCATAAATAGTCACTCAGGTAAAACAAGTATCACAAACCGCCCCTCGGGCAAATCACCACTCAGAATCAGTCACTCAGCATACCTCACAATCACTCAGCATCAGCCCCTCGGGCAACCACACTGTCATTCTCCCAATTACTCATCACTAGGCACTCGGCACTCGGCACTCGCACTCAGTAGGTACTTGCTCTCACTGGGGGTGTACAGACTCTGGAGGGGCTCCTACAGCCCAAGCGCTAAAATCAAGCCAAATCATGGCATCAAATCACTCTCAGGCACTCGGCCTATCATAAACGTGTTGCGGCGTGCAGCCCGATCCAACATCATGTCCTCGCAATCAGGCCATCGGCCTCACTCAGTCAGAAACATATTGCGGCGTGCAACCCGATCCAATATCATATCCTCACAATCAGGCCATCGGCCTCACTCAGTCAGAAACATCTCAAAAGCCACTCGGGCTATCAGTAAAACGGGGTACTTGACCCAAAATATCATTTTATATCTCAAGATAGTGTAAATAAGACTGAGTTTTGAAACCATTTAAGCATAATATGATTGGGTGTAAATCATAAGTTAACACAGTGAGGAAAAAAAATAGTAAACAGCCCCCAAGGAGTCTAAACAGGTCGGCACAAGGCCCCAAACATGGCATACAACCCAAATATATCAAAAGCATAAAAATACTATTTATCATGTGATTTAAAAGCGGTTACGCAACTCAATAGTTGCCTCAAGAAGAACCAATTTCAAATTCCCCAATCGGTACACGCCACACACTCATCATACAGTGTGTGTGTCACTTCAAAACAGTGAAAAGATGCTAAGTCCGGGGTTTCATACCCTCAAGACAAGATTTAAAGTCATTACTTACCTCAGACCAGCCCGAAAAGCTACTCCGCAATACTCTTGCCCCTCGAATCGGCTCCCATATACTCCGAGTCTATCAAAATCAGATTTGTCACATCAGAATATGCTAGGGAAATGAAACCCAATCAAAAACTATCAAATTTAGACACAATTCCCGAAATTGGCCAAACCCGACCCCCGGGCTCATGTCTCGGAACTCGATAAAATTTACACCAAAACGATCCTCATCCTCTCACGAGTTTATACATATCAAGAACACTGAAATCGGAGTCCAAATTACCCCTCAAATCCCCATTAGAAGGTCTCTTAATTTCAAGCCCTAATTACCCCTTTTTATACTGATTTCCCCCAAATTATCACCACTAATTAGGTCTTTAATCACATATAATCGAGTTATAAAGTCTAAAAACCTTACCTTAATGAAGAACTATTGTTTCCCTCTTCAAAAACCCTCCAAAAGCTTGAAACTCGTATAAGAATGGTGAAAAAGGAGACCAAAAGTCGCTAAGACCAACTTATATACCTTCTGCCCAGACATTTCGCACCTCCGGTCCTAAACCTCGCACCTGCAGACCGCTTCTGCGGTCAATAGGCTGCACCTGCTATTTCTCACTTAAACGTCCAAACTCGCACCTGCGTACCAAAATCCGCTCTTGCGGTCCCGCAGGTGCGCCCAAATAATCGCACCTGCGATTCTTCCCCTGATGGGCATATATCTCACCTACGCTCCCCCTGATCGCACCTGCGGTCCAACATCCGCAGGTGCGGAAAATGACAGCAATAACAGACTTCAGCAGCAAACTCACTTCCAAACTTCCTATTGATCACTCAAAACCATCCCAACTCCAACACATCATAAACAACTAAACAATGCATAACAATGCAGAAACAGGAATAACAGTGCAAATTCTACGGAACGACCGACCGGGTTGTTACATTCTCCCTCACTTAAACATATGTTCGTCCTCGAACGTGCCTAGAGTTGTTCCAAACACTGCCAAAATTGTCGTGAAACCTACCATGCACATATTCGGGGGTGATCACACGTCACCCTATCTCATATAGGTCCAAAAGCACCACACAGTTGAAATTACGAACTCCAATCCTGACCCATAAACCTTAGAACCAAATTTCCATTTCTGAAATAATTTACAAGACCAAATTTCCACGACTATAAGCTGAAATATTCTACACGCTATATCAATCCATATCCGTAACCCAAGATGTGATCACATAATATACCACATGACTCAACACTCATAGCGATGACTCCTAATCACAATAGCTGCTCATAACAACTCAATACCGGTAAGTAACCTCTTACCAAACAAAGTCTCGCTCTAACACCTTCATATGGTGTCGATGATGAAAGACACACGTAGAAACTAGCAACCATTCGTCAGATCAGCATCAATACTATCCAAAGCCATAACTTGTGCAACTCGTGCATTCCATAACAACATCCAAGAGCTCAATTCATAAAATTAAGAAGATTCATGATACGCTCAAATTACACTTCTAAAATAGTGTAAAGCGGTCGAAGTCAAATATAATAA